>CAXKVY010012152.1:0-20142 GCA_964058915.1 Tetropium fuscum
GCATTTTATAGAGAATAAAATTTCCTACAAGAAAGGTCCTTAGTACTAAATCCATGAATTCATTATTTTACATTTAAAATAATATTCTTTGAAAATAATATTATTTGAGATTTTTAAGAGAATGTTTCATTCATAATTTTTTTGTTTCACATTTCAATCAGATTTCATTCAATTAATTTTAAGGAAACTTATATTTTAAAACATACAAATACACCATAAAAAAATTCACGCTAGAGGACAGGAGGGTATTACAAATCATTGAGGCACGATGATTTTCTTCATTTTTCCGTAGCTTTTTTAATTTTTATTGTTGTTATTGTATTGTAAGTTAGCATTTTTAAATTTTCATGGGACAAAAATTAAGAAATCTATCTTGCATTAAAATAACAATTATTTTTATGTGAAATAAAATATGTAAAAGGTAGGAGATGGTCTTTCACTACTTGTAACAAATATTGAGTTTGTTGTGCATTTTTTGTTAAACAATTATTCAAATCTTCGATTAGCGCCACTGCTCGCTCAGCAACATCATTTACGACCTTCATAGATTTTAATATTTCTAAATTATTATAATAATTCTCATCCTCTTTCAGTAACTCAGGATCTAAATCAAGAAAGCTATGCGTCAATTCAAATTGACTGAATAGCGTCATTTATCGTTTCGTAATAAAATAACTGATATCTCTATTGCGGAGCGTTTGAAAATCAATATCTGCCATTTCCAATCTCTTCATAGTTTTCGTTGCACCGGTTCATGTTTTCATCACTTAACCATTTTCCGCTTTACATCTACTGGTATTTCTTCGTCGAAAAAAGACAGAGAAGCGAGTTCTTCAGATAAATACACCATAGATGTCCGGAAAACTTAAAAGCAGCTGCAAAACTTTATCCGAATATTCCAGCTGATAAAATGATATCAGTAAATTTGGTATCTTTTTATTAATAATTGATCAAGTTAATTAAATAACAACTAATTTTTATTTAAAATAAATAATTATTAACGATCCATTGATACAATATTATTAAACAATTGATTGATGGATTATTAATAAATAGTTCATTTATATATTTAATTTATTTTATTTTATTTTATTTACCTCATTAAATAAACGAGAATTGATTAATTAATAAAAATTAATTATTGTTTCTTCTCTAAAATGTTTTCTCGAGTATAAATTCAGAGAATTTAAAGAGATGCGAATGAACGAACAAAAGAGAAACTAGAAAAGTCAGAAGAGTTTCAAAACATTACAGAAAATCGATGTATTTAGGTGCAGTAACTAAATATCATAACAATTAAATAAAGTTTTTGTCTCCTACTCTCCCATTTTCTACTTCTACTTTATACTTTCCGAAGCACAAAATTTAAATATCAACATCATAACAGTTTCAAATAATAATAGTCCAAAAATTTTAGATATAACTCCTTGAAATTAATTGAATGAAATCCGATTTTTAAGAGAATGTTTAAACGAGCATATCTTTGAAAATAATGAATGCACGGATTTAGTACTAATGACCTTTTTTGTATGAAGTTTAATTCTCCATAAAATGATGCTAGCAGATTTTTTAAAAAAACATGTCTACCAGCTATTCATGTTTTAGTAAAAACGTTCACATGTTTGATCTAGGAATCTACAATTTTGGGAGAAATTATTTTAGGTCCAATGCTAAATCATTAGCCAGTGGACCGAAAAATTTTTTTTAAAAAAACACCCTAATATACTGTGTTCATTTTAAAAATTACCACCCCACCATCGCCGGGACACGTCGGTCTTAATTTTAGGGGGGAACATTTTTGGCAATCAGTTTCTGAAATTCCTCGCACATATCTGTTATACGATTTTGTAGATCTTGAAGGTTTAGTTGCCGTAAAAATCATTTGGACTTAGATCAAGAGATCTAGCAGGCCATTGCATCTCCCCCCCTTCTTCCTACCCACCTGTCAGGAAATGTGATAATATTAACAAATTTGCGTAATTTGTGTAATTAATATATTGTGCAATTTGAATAATTTTTTAAAATCTCAACCGATTTCCAAAAATGATAGATACACTGCTGTATTCGCAATGAATATGGCTTCCATATGATGTGTAACATGTGGGGTAGTTCCATTTAAGATTTTTAAAGAGGAGCTGCGAAGGGTTGAGCGTATCCAGACTGTCAAAAATGTTCTCCCCTAAAATACAAGCCGTCGTGTCCGGGCGATTTCTCAAATATTTTCCAGTTTTCAATTATTTGGGTGGTCAGTTTTAAAATGAACACAGTGTATATCATGCTGTATCAATTAATTATAAATAAGAAATTAAACAAGAATACTAGTTGTACATTTAAACATAAATATATTGAAACAAATCATTTAGAAGGTTCTTTCGTTTGATTTTCATTCTGAAACGTTTTCATGGCGACTTTTCGAGCCCCGTATACTCTATACCTATCTATATATAATTAATGGGGAACCATTCAATTACGACATCGCTTGCGACTATAGCTAATTAATTTACGTCTGTTGTCTAATAATTATAGTATCGATTATGTATTAACATGTCTTCTGTATTACCACCGCACCATTACGTTTTGAGTAGACAATCTAATCTGAATAGAAACAATCAATTTCAGCATAAAACAGATCAGCAGGTACTGATGTATTCAATACAGGGTGGCCAATATTCTGCGAGGAACCGGCCACTTCCAGAAAAACTCTCTAACATTTATCGTAAAATTCAGTCAAACAAGATTAATGTACAAAACTTGGCCGACGCCCTGTATTTCAAATTGAGGCTTTTCAGAACGAAGAATATTCCATTACAATAATTTTTAAATACACTGGAAGGCAGTATATTTCCCTATACAGAGAATCCTGATGAATAGTCTACTTAGCCGGCTAAATTAAAACGGCCAAACCGCAAAAATTCCGAGCCGAGAAATATTTTAATGGTGCCGTTCGTAAGCACGAGGATCTTTCAAATTTAATATAGGCTAGCGCTCTCGAAATATCGTTTCCTGTTTGAGGTTTATTTAATTCCTGCTGGAGAATTATTTGCGACTGTATTTCAGAATATATTCGACAGAATATTTGATTTGCAAACATTCATACTGTTTAGAATGCGATGCAAGGCTTAAAAATTAATCAAACAGAGATTATTGTTTCCTAATTAAATACAAACTTAGACCCCGTCAACATGATTCTGTAATCCAGTGTTAGATTTTGAATTTCGTATTTTTACAATATATTTTGAGATGCTTCATATTCCGATGCGGGTTTCGCCTGTAAAGTTGTTAGATTTATTATATATATTGTTTTTAAACGGTTTTATTTAGCTTGACTTCTTATACTTTTTTATGTGTTTCAAATCTTGCAACAGCTTTTTCAACTACTTGACTCAAGCCTAATAAAATCAAAATGGCGGATTCCTAATGGTGGACTATCCTATTTATGAACCGATTTGTGTCAAACTTGAAACATTGCAGTGTTTAAGGTCACTCAATACAATTTTTGTCTCAAACTTAAAAAACCAAAACGGCGAATCCAAAATGGCAGAATATCGAATATATGAACCTATTTGTCTTAAACTTGGTAGTTGGAGTTGTTTAATGTTACTGGGCTATTTGATTGCTTTTAACGAGTCCCATACATTATACTTGGTGACGAGGATTTGATGATGGAGGCAGGAGGCGGACAGTGGAACTTAAAAATACAAAAAATTACAAAATAAAAATAGGTAAAAAAACTTTAAACGGTTTTATTTTAAATCATCAGTTGTACTAAAAACTACAAAATAATTAGAAAGAAACCTGGGCCTTCCTAAGATTCTGACGTTTGGTAAGAAATAAAAAACCATATTTCAAATGTTTTTTCTCAGTTTTTTATTTCTACAAATTTTTAATTACAAAGTGCGTGGTAATTAAATTTAGTGGAGTTCCTGATGAAAATTAACGACTTTGTTACGTTTTTCTATTAATGTCTCTGTTATATTTGATTAAAATTGGACATTATATGTGATTTACAGGGGTGACACAAATTACAACATTGCGTGGTAATGAAACAAATTATATATTCCTTAATTGAAACAAATTATATATTTACTTAGATCTCACAGAAGCCTTCGACTATGTGTCACATAAGATACTAGTTGATAAATTAAACTTATTAAATTCCTACCCAACTAATCGTGATCGATATGTATATTCGCAAAATATAAACTCATACCTCCTCCCTATATAAGATGGGGTTCCTCAGGGATCTGTGTAAGGCCCTATTAATTAATGTAAATAACCTAGCAATGCCTTGAATGCAAACTTTGTTTTATTTGCTGACGATACAACTGTAACAAAATCATTTAAATATTTCAAGCATTTAATAACTGAAATACATTCCACATAAAAAAATATGGAAAGCAATGACTTTGGTGTTAGTAATGAAGTAAAATTTTTGGGAGTATACCTTCAGAAAAATCTCACATGGAAAACACACGCAAATTATACTTATTAAGTTTCTAAAAATATGTATTAATTAAAGTCTCTCATGCAACGTCTCACAAAAAATATTACTTACTGCATACCACGGTTTAATTCATTCTGTTATTTCTTTCGCTATCTTGATTTGGGGACATGCGTTTGCTAGCAGAGCAGTTTTTAGTAGGCAAAGAAAAGCATTCAGTATAATTGAGATGACTGTAAATCTGAATTCATTATGTTTAATATCTTTACATTACCATGCATTTTTATTTGGTTATATGTAAAAGAGAATGAGGAGAATTTTACTACTCACAGTCAAATTCAGTTATCCAACACGAAGTCAATATAAAATAGATAAACATATTTTTTTTAAGGTTAAGAAACACGCACAATGCACAAATTAGGGCATATTGTTTTACAATATCCTTCCAAGGCATATAAAGCAACTTGAACGATTGCACTTACTGTTGATGTTTTGACAGATGTTTTTTGAAATGAAACCATGCCAACAAAATACAAAAACAAGGCTAGGCGTCTTCTTTTTCTCAATGTGCATAAAAAGGCCAATAAAACATGCAGTGCTACAAAAATGTGTATCTCCTTTAATAAAGATAAGAAGGTGAATCAAAAAAGATAATGTTAAGAACAGATGGGGCTATAGTTAGAGTCTTGGGATTTGGATTTGCTATTACTGCTACTGTTATCCACAATATGTTATGAAAATCTTAGAATCAGAAAAACACCCCGTATGTAAGAGAAACATGAACTTGTGAAATAATCAATGACGGAGTAAAATTCTATAGAAGAGTAATTGCACAATGCAAAAAAGATCATGAAAATTGAATAATTGGGTTGAAAAATACTTAACGTCAAAATTATGATAAATTTATGGTGATGCCCTAATTTATTTCGCCAGTGTATATGAAGGCTATAAAAATTGCTGCTATACTCGTATTTTATTAATAGAGATCTGCAATTACAGGCCTTAATTATTAATTGCGATCTGCATATACACAAAATAAGACATGATCCAATCACATATTTCACAAATTAGAATCTCCTTCATATTAATTGTTTTTAAACGGTTTTATTTAGCTTGACCTCGTATATTTGCTTGTTTATGTTTGTTTCAAATCTTGTAACAGCTTTTTAAACTACTTCCCGATGAGCTAGAGACTTGAAATGGTAGGTGTATAATGTTTCGGCGAAAATACGATTTATTTTTTTTTATTACAAAAAATCAAACTGGCGGATCCAAAATGCCGGACTTTCTTGGAGACTTGGAACTTAAATGAATTATAAACTAGAAAATAATTAGGACACAAACCTGGATCTTCCCGAGATTCTGACGCCCTTCTTTTTATTTATTACCAAAGAACTCAAAAGTGGGCATTTGTTAGGTAAAAAGTTTTTTACTGTTTTTTTTTTAATTCGTTATAACGTTATACTGTCATAGAAGCAACTGGTAATTTGTTCTAAATATTCCGTTGAAGTAATTTACAATTAAATAAACGGGGAAGGGTACCTATACATGCAGGTAATTTCCACTGTTAGTGATAATTGCAATAATCACTTAGAACGATCTCTGGCAGGAAACTAATGATTGCGATATTCTACTTGGAACCTGAACTCCGCCTCTGCAACGATTCTAAGTGCAACTGATTTCCTCAATGTGAAACAATACGGACTGTAACGAATTCCCTTTGATATCAAAGAAATAGTGCGCTTTTGATCGGATCGGAGATTAACTACGTATCAGGTTGCAAAATTAATGTAAATGCCGCGGTAGCACAACAGTATTAAGACTGAACGGGAGGCACGCCTAGGTTTCCTGAAATATAAATGCAGGCATATAATGTAGTGGCACATTTTGAAGTCTAATAACATGAAAAACTATAAGTAACCTATATGTAAATGGATTTAAAAAGTTTTTTATGTTGATCACAGTCATTTCCTCTGAATTATAGGCGTATAAATTGCCATAAATAAGGGCATGGGATGCAGCCCTTTGTTAGGGCATGCCATTAGACGCAGACATGATTCAACTTTGACTGAAACCGCAAATTATTTCCGCTCCTAGATTTTCCATGCCTGCGGATCTGCTGACTTAGCGAATCAGTAAACTGCAAAATGAAAAAATCAATAGTTTTCATGCAAGTTGGATGTCGAAGGCCCAAGACAGACGACAACTGCCCGTCCCTTATCCAACCGATAAATAAATGTACAGATTTTTTAAACGCGATTCTTGAAGAATATATACTTCCACTGAAGTAGTTTCCATAAACACCAAAACACTTTTGCTTCGCTCGACGTGCGTTTCGCCAATCAAGTTGGCATCATCCGGAAAAGATTAAAATTAGTCTTAAACTAAAAAATTTACCCCATTTATACTATTTTCATGGTGACGTCACTAATGATATCACCATGAAATTTAAGCGTTTCTAATCACACTTCAATGATCAGTTGCTAAGCAACGCGTAAAGCGGGCTATACGGTATAGGTCCCTTGTCGCTATTCATACTATTTTTACATTTTATAATTTCTATGCTCTCAAATGTATCCAACTGTCTATTATTGGTCACATTTCTAACTAATCTTAAATTACTAATATCTATTCTATTATCGTTGTAAAAAGCATGTTGTGCAAAACTAGACTTATCTGTTCTTCCATATTTTAAGATGAGCCATATGCTCTTTAAACCGGGTGTTAATTGGTTGTCTCGTTTGTCCAACATATTTTCGATCACAATCATTACAACTAATTTTGTAAATCTCCGGCCTCTCATTTGGAACAATTTTATCCTTTGGATTGTCTAGGAGTTAATAATTTATTACTCGACGAATTAATTGCTGTTATACCCACGTTTCTGAAGACCTTACTCAAACCACGGTAAACCGGGGTTCGTACGGGATGGATACATATTTTGGAGTCTCTATATCATTTTGAAAGGTCGTAGAATTATGAAGTGTGTCCTTAAATTTACGCTTCCTAATTAGTTTTACAACTATATCTCAAGGATAACCATTACTCACAGCTATATCCTTAATAAATACTTTTTCTTTTTCAAACCTCTCATTACTGAGAGGGGAGCTAATCAAATTCTAACCTATTGTCACTATTTTAAATTACTAATAAATCTAAAAATGGAAGTTTTCCATTATTTTCTAGTTCATATGTAAACTTTACAGAAGTGAAACGACTATTTAATTTGGAAATGAAGTTGTCTACATCCGCAATATTAGTGTCAAACTAAAATGTCATCCACATATCTCAGCCAAATCCTATGAAAATACCCGAATTCTTCTTTTGCTTCAGTTTCAAATTGTTCATAGAACTTGCCATTGAAACGGCAGCAATTTTGTTTCATACAAAGTCTTGTAAGGTTTACATATTCTGCTATTACTTATTTTCTATAGTTGTTTAAATCGAGTAAAACCCCAAGATAGTCCAGGGTGTGTGGAATCGGTACACTAGGAAATAATGAACAAACATCAAAGGAAATTAAAATTTCACCCTCTTGCAATTGGATATTCTTGACCTTATCAATGAAATCATTCAAATTTTTAACTGAAAAACTAGGCTGTGCAATGGGCAAACTTTCAAATTCCTTAGTCAACCATTTTGATAAATGGTAAGTCGGAGATCCAATAGACGATACTATTGGAAGCACTGACTTCCCTGGCTTATGAATTTTTGGTAGACAATACAGTCTAGGGTTAGATACATGTAACCTGTTCTTAACAGGTGGAGTAATAAGGTGTTACATGATTTGAGGACATTTTTTATCTCAGTCTGTCTACCCGTTCATAATAGTCCTCTACTTGAAACTTGAAATTGCAAGATTATAAATTGTCCTACACTACAAGTTGTGAATGAAACTACCTGATGTGAATATTTACATGTATATTTACGAATTCCTTAGGTAGCATACTCCAATTTACCCAATCTCTCGTACACAGTCTTTGTTCTAGTGCAAGTGCAGTATCTTCGTGCTTAAAATAGTTTCAGTTCACAGCTGCATAGTAAATTTTACACAAAATTTATGATATGTTGCCGCTGTAGTGCTTCTATTTCGCCGAATACAATTCTCCGTAATGGCAGGTGATTTTAAGTCGGAAAACTCGCAAGATCCACCGCAGCCGCCGCGCGCTGCCCAGAAGAGAGCAAGAAAAATCAGAAAGTACCAACATAATATAATAACTTGGGAAAAAATCCACCATTGCCTTAAAATCCCCTTGTTCCACCCTTGATTCATTTATGGTAATCGTTGAAAACCTTGGGCATATTGCTTTAAAATCCCTCTTGCGCTCGGCAGGCGGAATTTCATATAATTTCTATATTGATCCGGCCAAAATCCAATATACTTAATCAGGTTTACTTCTTTAATTTTCAATTTGCCTGAAATGTATCTTGAATATAAATGAGGATGTCGGTTAAACGGATTTGCAGATGAAAAGTAAATAACTGCGTGGGGGTGCCGTGAAATCTAATTTTGTTGATCTTTTTTGAATTGTAGGTTGATTCCTCAGTAACGATGCTGCGGTAGACATTTTTAATCAAATTCATTGATGACCGTATCCTACTATAGGGTGCAAGAATGTGGATACGTTTCTTCCCCAAGTTTGTACATTTCAAACCACATTAACATCATTTTTGTCTCCCACTCGCTGTCTTCGCTGAATCTCTTACCAATCATTTTTTACAGTATTTTTTTAGTACTGCACGCTGGAACATTTTAGAGGGTAGGTTCTAATATTGTTAAGTTGGCCTTGGAAAATTGTTTTATCGGTAGACGTTAAATCGAAATAAAATGCAATTTAAGTCGTATAAGTAGTAGATATAATTCCGCTACCGATGAACCATTGTTTTACATCGAGGTGTGCTGCGTTAAGTTCCTATTTTATCGGTACATTATATTTAATAATTATTTATGTAATTGATATAAATAAAACATAAAACACGCGTAAGTTGCAATAATATTCTACCCACATATCACAGGTCAAGGTTTTCCACTCATCACACTTATTTATCTAGGTCGGGTGCGGATCACCAATTGTTTAGTGACCTAGCCCAAGTTAATATATAAGTGAACACTCTGAAATGGTCACTCGTAGATAACTAGACTAACATATAGCTAGTCACTTATAAATAACTTAGATAATACCAGTGGATCAATCACTTATTCGATCTATCGTTAGATTTGTATGACATGCTTAATAAAGATGTTATACCAAGTGATGCTATAGCGTTTCATTACTTGAAGATCGATAACACGTAGTTAACCAATAGAGAGGTCTTAAAATGTAGATAAAGGTTCATTTTATTACTTTTTTGTCATGTCGACATTTTCCGTTCAAGAACATTTGGCCCAGAAAAGGCTATTTTTATACACGACCGCCATCTTGGAAATTCTTATTCATTATCGAAATGTTTCCTTAATAGTCCATCCTCTTTTGTTAGCCACGGCATAATACGATTAGTATCATGGGGAAGAACAGTCAAGAAACCCTACGAACTATAGCCATATTTATATTTTTATATTATTTTTTATTATTTATTTATATTATTTTTATATTATAGCCATTTTATATTTTATTATTATTCATAATTTTAGGTATAGTTTGTAACATCGAAATATGAGACATAAAAACCCGTGCTCAAAAGACTCATTATATCGTTAAAGGAGCCGCCGATCTATAGAAACAAGCCACGCGTGCTTACCCAGGACCGTATTTAGTTTTCATTGCCCAGCAAGGACCACGTGGAGGTATGAGCATACTTGCCAGGAAGGTAAGGGTAGGTGTGGATTTAGTGTTAAGTTTACAAGCATAGTACACATAAGTGCAAAAAATTAAATTAAAACGTATTCTTCAATTAAGTAAAATAAATAACATTAATTTATATACTTTGCTTATAAATATGTGGGTTGAAAGGATCCATGGGATTATAAAAATATAAAAATAAATAATATTTCTTTTAAGTAACAAATAATAAATAATATAAAAATAACAAATAGGTATATAAAAATATTTATAATAAATTCGAATAAGTAACAACTTAAAAACAATGTCTTTTAAAGTAAAAATAAAACTAGACTAACTATACACAATGTAGGTATACAAATATAAACAAATATAAACACTAATAAGTTGGAAAATAAATAATTTATTCACTGTCACTATCACTGCTTTCTTCAGAATCTTCATTAAGATTTATTACAAAGCGGTCTTGATTTGCGTTTGTTGCTCCTCCAAGTTCAATGTATTCATCTTCAATTTTTTTACATGCTGTACGCAGTTATTCCATTTATCCGATGACACTTTCTCTACCTCCGATTTTATAACTTCAATCACTTTTGCACAAATTTGGGAAACTTATTGTTTCGTCGAATTCCTTGTTTTAGTTGACTCCATATTAATTCAATTGGATTGAAGATGCAAAAATACGGAGGTTAAAATTACCTCAGTGAATGAGGCATGAACAGTATGTCCATGAGCTTTAGCCATTTCCTCTAGAACATTTTTTTCGAAAAATTTTTTTTCTTTGCGATTTCCAAAAGTTGAGCCTTCGTATTTTTTTGTTAAATTCTAAATTGTGGAATATTAAGAATTCTTGAATGTCTTTTTTCTTCGTGCTTATATTCGGAATCTTCTCTAAAAGTCTGAGTGGTAGGGGGCATTATCCGTGACTATAACGCTATTATTTTCTACATTCGGTAGTAAATTATTCTTAAACTACTCCTCAGAAATGTCAGAATTCATATTTTTGTGGTAGTCAACGCTTGAATCCTCCAATTTTATTCCCCTGAGATTAGGCAATTAGAAACCCATCCATTATTAGTACCACAATGTAGAATTAATAATCATTTTCCTCTATTTGGATGCATATCTACTCTGCATCTGTCGGAGTCATCTGTCCAGCATCTTTTGACTGTATCATGTGTCTCGTACCAAGTTTCGTCCAAGTATTAAATCGGTCGTTGTTCTTTTCTAAATTTGGTTATGTTTTCTAAAAATTCTACGATTTTCCATTATCGTCGCCCTTTTATTGATGATTTTAAATGTAAATCCTATTTTTCTAAGCCATAACGATTGTTTCTTATTATTCTAAGCCAAAGAAAAGTTATACTGCACGATCTCCCATTGCGGCAATTGTGGTGGGTATCCTTTGAAAATTTGTTATGTATCATATTTAGATGTTACAAACAGTACCATGGTGCACTTTTAAAGCTGCCAACAATATAACTCGAATTTGAAACGGTCCACAGTTCTCACTTTGTGTAAATAAAAGGTAACTTGATTTCTATAACTCTTTTATATAAGCATGATAACCGAAAGAGTAACTCGAGTTTTTTCCCTATAAAGTTTCAGAAATGTCAAAGTATCAATTTTCAAATTGATAGGCGGTCATCTTAAATTTATTAAAATAATAAATTTATTTTTATAAATTCAGCTGTCATTAACAAAACAAATGAATTGGACATTTTTCAGTTTTTTTTCCGGATATTTCAAAAACAACCAAAAGATCATGGACTTCACATATTTATTATAAACATAAAATATAACAACTTTTTTGTATTTTAACCGACTTTGCATCTCTTACCCTTTCCTAGATCATAATAGTGATTTCAAGTTTCACTAGTTTTAATATTTTGAGTGTATGTGTATAGGTTGGAAATGCAAAAATCGATAACATACGGTGATTTTTTTATGAGAAACCACTTTAACTCTTTATATGCTAGGCCCCTTTTCACTATAACAAACTATTTCAACGGCCTTTATTTAATTTTGCATATCTTTCTCGTTCGGTACACTTGACGAGTGTTGGGGCGTGCCGTGCATGAAATCGACCCAGTTAAGCGGGCATGTGGAGTGTCCGAAAGGGCCGAATGTAGTTTCGCCGTTTGCCAAAAAACACATTAGGGAAACGTCGGTCCTATATTATAAAACAGACACGGTCCTCGCTAAGTTGATAATTCCGCAAAGCACCCAGGACGGTCGGCTGCAGGATATTTATCATTTCGGACGGTTATGATTTTCCCATTTCAATTATGTAAATTGCGACACGGCAAAAACTCGATTCGATATCCCTTAATTTCCGCCTAAGCCCGCTATTATTCAATTAGCTCTTAAAAATTTTCATTTTCTAAAAGCAAACTCTGCTTCGCTCTCGGCTCTTCTAAAATCAAGCGTTTGTAGTAGAAAGATTAATCGGACCATTATTTAATTTTTATCTCATTGAGGCTACGTAAATATCTAATAATCATTTGTGTGCATATTCAATTTGCAGTAATATGAGACCTGAACGGTTATTGTAGGTCCAATAGTTTTGGAGAAACAGCGCAGCGTTTCAATATTTGTAATACCTTCTAATTGGCGAGTTGGGTTTTTCCAACGAAGTTTTTGCCTTTTATGATGGTTTTATTGGGACCCAAATCAGGTCTTAGGTAGAATAAGTCTAAATCTTATAGTATCCAGCAAATATTATTTAAATTCATTAAGCTGCTCCATAGTAATGGATAAATAATATAAAATAATAAAATAAATAATATAAATATTATAAAATAATATAAATAATATAAAATAATAAATATATAAAACAATAAAAAATACACGAATCGAATTCACAACCTCCTCCTTTTTTGAAGTCAATTAAAAACAAGACAGCAACAAAACAAAACAACAAGCAGATTAACAACAAGAGAATACAACGCCGCGCCGTTTGATTTTTTAAAATCGAACAATATTTAGGGAAAAATAAAAATATTTCCACTTGACTTTGACTAGTTTCCCTCCTAATCATCCGATTTTGATCTAGTTGGGCTAAAATTAAAGATAGAAAAAAAATCTGTCGACTGGTAAAAAAAAATTCTCACCACCCCTTCCCTCAACCCGGAAACACCGTTTGGAAAAACGTAACAAAAACGCAACAAAAAGAAATATTCGCTAATGCCATCGTATAGCATATGAAGAAACAAATAATAATCCGTTTGATTTTTTAAAATCGATCAATAATTAGAGTTATGGGTATTTTAAAAATTTTCGTTTTACCCCTCTCCCCCCCCCCCCCGCCTAATTATGCCATCATTCCCAGTCAGCGGCTTCGTAATTCCTTCATAATGACACTCCCACAAAAAGAAGTTGAGCCTCCAACTCCACTCCCCCCTGATCCATTTGATTTTTCTTATTTTCGCAACTACGACTCGCAATATCTCGCGAACTAATTAACCGACTTCGCTCAGCTTTAAATGAGCGTGTGTGTTTTATCGTACTCTTCATTTTTTATAACTTTTTTTTGTAAAGTCAAAATCTGCAAAGATATGAATTAAAAACGATTTTCCCATGCTTTTAATTGATGATCTCCCACTCCCCCCCATTGATACGGTCTGCACAAATGATGGGAGGACACGACTTCACAGATTGAGGAAAAAAAACTTTTGAATTTGAGTTGTGTGAAACCCAGATGTACTCCACTATAAGCTCTTCGACATTCAGTTTCAAAGTGTTTCTAAGGTCGACTACTACGAATGTGGCCAGTCATACACATTACACAATTATGTTGTCAGAGTCCGGGACTTCTGCAAGTTTGTATTTTATATATAGCCGGATGAGGGAAAGTGGTGACAGTAAAAGCGAGAGGGATACAAACCCTTCTGGCGTCCAATATTTCATTGAAAAATCGAGAAGACGAGCGTTTGTTGAAACGTGTGAATGAGATTTCTGTGCATATTGCTTGCCAGAAAAGGTACAACAACCCCAAGCAGCAGCAGTTCACCGTGGAGAAACGGATGTGAGAGCAAAAGATGCAAAACCTACAAGACCGATGGGTGAAAAATTTAATTTCAGAGAACTTTGTTTCTATATGGAGATATAACCCTCCTGACGTTTCAGAAGACGACGTCTTGGACCAAGTCCATCAAAGAGGGCAAAATTTGTCTAAATAAACACATCCTCAAATTTGAGGTATGATTTTCAGATATTCTTCATCGATGTAATTACACTGGTATTTCTTTTTTAATATAATAATTATGATAACGTCAGTACTACCCACTCCTGTAAATAAAAATACAAATATCTTATTTTTTCTCAAGTGGTTGAAGGAGGAGGGTGGGTCACTTTGGAGTCCCCTGAGTTCAGAGGAGAGTCCATTGAAAGGGTGGGAGAGGGGTTTCAAACAATATACTAGGCCTGCAGAAACTTGATTGCTACTAAAAATGATGAAATTTTGCTAAGAATCATGTATCTTGTAAAACTGGCCTAATTTTGAAAAGATCCGAAACACTTGGACCTAAAATAACCGTTGAGGTGTCATATTATTGTAAATTTAATATACTTATTTTATAACGATATGTACCTACTTATTTTATATTTATTTTATAACAATTATAACGGCCTTTGATGAAAATCCAGTCCTTCCGGCTCAAAATCGACAAAAACTGAGAAAAGGTCAAACATTCCGAGATTTTCTTGATTTGTGACAATCGCCCGGTGCAATCTGCTAAAACTTGGTCGAAAACATAGTTTTAAAATTGCGTTTTCATCATAAACAACATACCAAAAAAGCAAAAATACCTGATTTGATGCATCGATCAATGTATAATCTGATTTTACTACCTAAGGAATGCACTTTAACAAGAAACGAAAACTACAAGAATAAGAAATACCTGGTAGGTATTTATTGATTGCATTTTATTTAAATAATGAGAGCATTTATTTTAACATCTGACGGGGTATTTGATAAATCTTTGTAAGGGTAATTAATCGATTTGTGAGTACATTTTTAGCAGAATCCTGCGGATTATTTCCCAACGTCTGGCTTTCAGGTGTCTCTACGTTGACGTCAAACTGATTAATGCTTTATCCGTAGGCGTAACTGAGAAATTAATTAACGCACTGAAAGAAAACAAAACTCATAATCGGCTAATGATATATCATTGTTCCAGATCCAGCATAATAACTGTGACATGTGTTTTTAACAACCCTAGAAGGTCTCCAGATTAAACGCACATTCATTATTATATTTGTGCTCGCCAAAGTTGCTTAAAATTATCAAAGACTTATAACGCAGTAAAATTTTTAAAAAATGAGCTTTCAGCGCTTTAAGTGAAATGTTATTGGGTTTCATCTCACATATTTTCTAAGATCAAATTTTAAAAACGCTTAAAGGGTTTTAAATGCCTGTTTTATCATTAAAATTTTATCATGTGCACAGCGTGCAGCGTTAACCAAACAGCCTGTATTTTAGAGCTTTATAAAATATTGCTTCTCTTATGTGCTTGCTTTAAAACCCATTTGTTTTTTTCTCATATCTCCTTTGCAGAAAAAGATACAAAGGTTTTAGTAAAATGTTATATTTTCACCATAAAATAACAAAAAAAAATGTATGTCAAGAGGAAACAGAGTAACTACGAAGTATGCACATATATCTTCATATTCCGTTTCCTCCTAGCCCAAAAAAAAAGATTAACGTTTTTTAAAATCACCTGTTTCAGGTTTTATGTTAAATGTTGTATTTTTATTTGCCACCTCATTTTTGATTTGAAATCACCACCTCATCGTACATTGCATGTTGACCTAATTGGCGCCGCGCGAGAAACAGTTACATCTCGCCAAGGAAACGTGAAAATAAATATTATAAATCACAGAAAAATGTACTGCCAATTCCGCGTAGCACTTGCCAAAAAAATCAAGCGAGCAATTTCATTTCTGTTATGCAGCAAAAGTGATATCATTTTAAAGCTAATAACTTCCATTTTATGGTATAACCGTTTGTCAGTGCCAAGAAATACCAATTACATTGCATGTTTCAGTATTTATGTCTCATCAATATTGGCTTCCTTCGGAAAATTAGTTGCGTTTTTACGGGACTATATTTTCCCAGCGAAATTTATTAGCTTGTATTTTATTAAAAGTTAGTTCAGACCGACGAACGTGTGGTTGAAATAGTTTCCCGAATTGCCTCTACGGAAACTGATGATGCACTTCAAAGTAGGATTCAGGGAAAAACATAAAAATAAATACAAAATCCAGGTTACGTTAAACACGGACCATGTGTCGGTTAACTTAAATTTAGAAACACAGCAGTTATTTCTTAGAATTATATATATATATATATATATATATATATATATATATATATATATATATATATATATATATATATATATATATATATATATATATATATATATATATATATATATATATATATATATATATATATATATATATATATATATATATATATATATATATATATATATATATATATATATATATATATATATATATATATATATATATATATATATATATATATATATATATATATATATTGTGAAAAGTAATCTTGGGTTTGTAGCATTTCATTACATAGAAATAAGCAATTAGACGAATAAGAAGGAAAAAAAGGTGAAAGAACTTGTACAACTTCTAAGTGGTTCGTTTTCGTGTGTATAGTGGTTCATTTCCGTATGTGTGTCCAGATATAGCACTGGTAAGTGTGTTTTCCTTCTTATTCGTCTATTTGCTTATTTCTATGTAATGAAATGCTACAAACCCAAGATTACTTTTCACAAAATAAATATGAATAGCAAAGAATTTCAAAGCTAATATATATATATATATATATATATATATATATATATATATATATATATATATATATATATATATATATATATACATATATATATATATATATATATATATATATATATATATATATATATATATATATATATATATATACATATATATATATATATATATATATATATATATATATATATATATATATATATATATATATATATATATATATATATATATATATATATATATATATATATATATATATATATATATATATATATATATATATATATATATATATATATATATATATATATATATATATATATATAATTTGAACATATTAATTATGTTCAAATAAAACAAATATAAATAGTAGATTAGGTTTGTGTTTTCTAAGAATGTCAGTTCCGTCAAAAGCTATAAATATATATCATAAAATGTCCCTGAAAGTGTTGGGGTATTAATATTTTAAATTCAAATATGTGATCAATAAAACAAATCGTACTTACATCACTCTGAAGATCCTCAATGAAGGTGAAAGAACGTGTACAACTTCTATGTGGTTCGTTTCCGTATATATGTCCAGATATGCAACTGGTAAGTGTCTTCCTTATTGTTTATCTTTCATATTTGCTTATTTTTCTATGTAATGAATTGCTACAAACCCAAGATTTCTTTTCGCAAAACAAATATGAATAGTAAAGAACTTTGAGTGCTCCCACTAAATCGGAAATAGAGGCCTAGAAAATTATTATGAAACAATAAAAAGTCGAAAAGAAAAAATAATAACCCGTGCCCCACACAGGTTGAACTGTAAATGGGATTTAACATGGGTTTTCCGTTTTTTTAGGTTAAACCAAGCTTTGAGCTTGGTTTCCATCGCTTCAAGGTGGAACTTGGATTCATATCAAACAAATATCATGTCAACTTGGACAAATATCATGTCAAAAACCGGTTTTGACTAATGACAGCTGTCAAAAAAGCGGTCCAAAAACATTAATTTTTTGATTATTCAAAATTATCAACACTACCAACACCCTCTTATACCAGACTTTTTCTCAAATCCACACTTCCAATATTCACCCAATTCATTGGGACACCTTTAACAAAATATCCCACGACAAATCCCAACACATTCCAGAACAAAAGACTAAAGCACAAACTTTGCCATCTCCTCACCAAACAAAAACCCATCAACACCAAACTAGACCCCAGTACTTACCAGACAACATGTCTTTCCAAATTGAGCACAATAAATTATTAAAAATCACTAAATAAAATTTATAAATCATGAAATCCACCTAAAGCCACCATTTTTGTTAATAAAATGACATTTCTTGTACGAAATTAGGTTGACCCCCACAAAACAGCGATGTGTGTTGAGTGTTGCATAAATGCATATACCACAATTTTAAAGTAGAATATAATTATAATTTTCATAGGAGGGTCATACTTTATTAATTAATATTATGATATCTTTTTGGCGAAGAGAGTTTAAATATCTTATTTCCAAAGTTTGATATGCTGACTGTGTTTTTGATTCTCTTTATTATATAAGAAAAATATATATCGTAAGGTTTTGTTTAAATGTATGTGTACAGGGTGTTTCATAAGCAGTGTTCTTGAACCGACTACTAAGATAAGATCTTCATTTTTGATTTGGAAGAAGGTAAATAGTTTAGCCAGGGTAAAACTTAAATATAACTTTAGTAAACATTAACATATTAATATAATCAAAGCATTTAGGCGTTCAATATAATAAAATAAAATAAAAAATAAACATAATTTCTCTCATAATAAACATTTCATTATAAATAGCACCACAACGTAGAACCTTATAAAAACTTACCTTAAAAATCGTAACCTCAAAAAAAGTGCTCGGAAACATCACCCTATACTTCTCAAATTTTTCATATAGCCTTCAAAATGGTTCGCTCGTTAATGTTACGGATAATATTAATTGTCGCTTGTTGTAGTTTATCAATATTATTGTACTTATTTTTATAAACTTAATTTTTTAGAAAAACCCCGAAAATAAAAGGTCTGGGGGCCATAAAATTAGTCGACATGTCGTCCGGTCAGGTTACCTTCATAAATGAAAGGTCCAACTATGTTTTAGCCGATGACACCACACCATATGTTGATGCTAAAACATCTCTGCGGATTACAATGACAGGTGACGCACGAGATGTTCTCTACTCCAATAATGTTGATTTTTTTTTATTAAACAGATTAAACTTGTCTCTGAGATTCATCACTCCGCAAAATGAACAACAAAAATTGTTGAAATACTATTATATAGTTGGTTCTGGAACCACTAAAAAATGTTGAAAACCGAAGAATATTTTCTGTCAAATTATGAGATACGGTCCTGTCTCCCTTCTCAGAAAGTAAAACTTTCCACATCCCGGCGATATCTCCCGGATCCTCGTACGTAGAGAACCAACCTCATTGTAACTTTGGCAATATCGATAGGTACGTCTGTTCTAAGTGCATAATTAAAGTTTCTTATTTGACTTGAAAAGTAAGTTACAAATTCGCAGACATTACTCTTAGCGTATGCCACGATACCGTAAAAATCCAACATATTCACTACGAGGTTTTAATACCGCGTAAGCGTTCGTTCCTTATTTTGTGCATCCTTTCAGAATTACGAAATAAAACTGGATTTAATTTCGAGATTTCGTTTAAAGGCGCGCAAGATTTACTGCGAATCTGTTTATCAAGTGAAAAAGTCACTTGTTCTCATATCAAATGAAATATCTTATGGGCCATTTTAGTTGTATTTTTTAAATTCACAAGTGCAATGCATTAATAGCATATATAAGAGATACTTGTTGACAACAGGAACTTTCAAAAATATAATCAGTAGTACAGCAAGTGCTGATGAAAAGTAGATACATTTATATTTTTTCCATTTACAATATTAAAATCACATTGAAAATACGAATACGGGTCTACAATGATGATGATTGTTTTTGGTGTTATTTAATAATTTTTTGCATGTTATAACATATCAGAGGTTGAAACTTCAATGTATCTTGAATATAAGAAAAAAAGCGGGCTCAGGTTTGACCCTTGAGTTAC
>CAXKVY010012153.1:0-23379 GCA_964058915.1 Tetropium fuscum
TTCCCTGCTAATTTATTTTCCCAAAACGTATACCTACATTTTGGTACAACACACTATAGAACCAACATATTATGAAAAGCACTTGAGATGACGCGTAATATTTATGATGCTTTTTTATTACGGTAAACATCCTGAGACTAAATATAAAATTATCCCCTACATTATGGTAGTGAAAAATCGGCAACAATTTTTCATTTTCAGAAAATTATCTAGGCCGGTGTAAAACGACACCTCAGAGGACTGAAACTTCACGATCGCTTATATGACACATTTTTTGTCTGGTTAATGGAAATATCATGTGAATCTTCGGCGCTACTCTGCAACCGCTTCCCAGTGCAACCATCAATTCCGTGGGCTATTCTCAATAGCCTCTTTTTTTCATGTGCCAAAGAAACTTTATGTTGAATAAGAATCGTTATGTTACAGGAATATATAAGTTCACTGCCAGGACTTATAGCAGCTGGTATTTTTTTAGGCCGTGTTTAAAAAATATGACATTTAAAATTATTAATATACCGTATAATAGGGTGAATGCGTATGTTCCTCGTTGTGGGCAGTTTATTGCTCACTCGTACTTGTAGCGTTCTTCCGCTTAGGTACGAGTGAATAAGTTTAATAATGTACGTCGGATAGTTAAATAGTTGTAGATTGTAACTATCCGACGTACATTATTAAACTTATTCACTCGTACCTAAGCGGAAGAACGCTACAAGTACGAGTGAGAAATAAACTGTCCACAACGAGTGATATACGCGCGGGAGTTCCTCAAGGGTCGTGCCTCGTACCGACACTATTCAATATATTTTTGTCCGACTTTCCAAGTTTCCCGAATACGAAACTTGCCATGTACGCCCATAGCTGGAGCGCACAGGCTGCAAACCAGTTAATAAAAGCGCATATGGTAAGGGCGTCGGAGTACTATGACAGGTGGAAGTCGGTATAATATGCCTTAGGTTTATATTCACAAATAAATTATGTTGGTGTGTGTGTGTGTGTTATTAAAGTAAACAGTAAGCCCTGGATTTACTCCTTTTAAATCCTTCGTTGTTCCACTTTTCCGTTGGCTCAATACCATTGTATATTTTTTCGCCCTGTCTTTTTAGACCACAACTCTTATTAACATACTATTTATTTAATTCCTATGCTATTGGTTAGACAGTAGTTGTTGCTGGAGTTTCCTTTCTGCAGCCACTATCCGGTAGCAAAGGATGAGCAACCTGCAAATAAGGAGTAGGCTCTAGGTACTTTTATTTTCAACTTGTTGCTGTATGCTTTGCCTTCTCATGTTTTCCTCGTTTCTATCAGAAACACTGCACTGATGATGAGCAACTACCCCAAAACGACGTTATTTACAGTTGCTTCGTTATTCCACTTTTCCATGTGCTTAATGCCATTGGCCACTACACCACTGACCATAGGAATTTATAATTATTTTTTTGACATGATAAAACCACCTTGTAATGTGAATATATTTTTAGAAACTACTAACTTCGGAAAACGGTAAAATGCATAAATTTTATTTAATTTTCTACATGTTATTAATTTTATTTTTTTAACTTCATTCACTAAGGGTGTTGCCTTATCATCACTGGCCAGCTCAAACAGCTGGACTCAGAGACTTCAAATATGGATAGTAGGTTATAATGTAAACATCCATTAAGTAGGGATTTTTTTAATTCCACCCCTAAAAATGTTATACCTATATAAAAATATTGCCCTATATTTTCTACCAATTTTATTTTATTTTACCACATATACCAAAGCATTTATTTTATTTGTAAAGCCAATCTAAGCCACCTAAGTATGGGTATTGATAGTACTCCCTAAGGATACTGAGTTACTGATCATCAACGCATAGTCAAACTGTTAAACCTAGAAAGTTTTAATTTAGATAGTATGTTCCCCTTACGACGTTGTATATGGTAACTAATGCATATTAGGCGTTGCGTCGTCACTCGTAGTAACGCGTACGTCGAAATAAATCGAACCACGTCATTGTCAGTGACAACGCAACGCCTAACATTCATTAGTTACCCTATAGTTACTATGGTGGCATAGTAATTAAAATCCGAATTACGAAGGTCTGATTATTTTAATAAATTGCTTGTTCTTTGAAATACAGTACATGCTCACGTGCATTCAGAAGAGACTTAGTTAAATATATAAAAAATATGTAATAAGGTTGATATCATGTAATTTTGTTTTATATTTTTTAGTGTTTCTTGTTTAAAATTAAAACATAGTTAGGACTAGCTTTTATCCGCGACCTCGTCCGCGTTGACTTTATAATTGGGTACAGAAAAAATATTTTCTAGGGTTTTCACATCTCTACATCTATTCTTTGTAGTGATATTGTCAGTAGGTTTAAGAATATATTTTTTGATATTCCAAGCTCGTAAGAAAATCAGAAACACATTCGAGAAAATGGCGAAGGTGCCGAGGTGACATACTTAAAACACATTTTTCTATCCCTCGGGAACACAGTATTTTTTTTCTCGACAAAAGATGTCCTTTTTTCCCCTAGTAATGTGTGTACAAAATTTCATAGTGATCGGTTATGTAATTAAGGCGTTAAATCCAAACAAACACAGTAACATTTGTAATGTTAGTAAGGATGTACCTATTCGAATAAATAAATAATTATTATTATCAGTATTAATATTATATTATTAACCTTGCATTGAGTGTTTTTTTTTGGGAACTTTACCAAAAAAAAATGTTTGGAACATGTACAGCGGCGAGCAGTACATGTTACAAAGGAGCAGAAAGTAAGCGACTCTTTATAGTTACCTATTTACATTTCAAGCTAACTTTAAGGTGCGAGGTGTATTTAAATTTAATTTCTTCATCTTGAATCAAATTGCAGCTCATCCCCCATTATGGTATGCTGTATCGTCAGCTTGCAACCATTTTATTTTAGAGAGACGGACTCGTTGATAGAAGCACTCGCCTTCAATCAACGATTGTAGTCATAACGTTAAATTACACGCAGAGTTCAGAAGATTATTTGGTTTGGCTTTTATGTTTTAACACTTAATTTAACAGTGAGATCAACATGGTGATATTAAAATGGACAATGTATTTGAGAAAGCTGACCTCGATCAATAATTTACCTCTAGTTGATTTTTAATATGGTAAATACTTTTTATATGAACAACATGCAGGGTAGTGCCGAAATGAAAAACGTAAAATGAATAGATGTGTACCGTGACTATCAGAAGAAAGTAAATGATTTTATTTACTTGGTATAATTAACAATTTAAATTTTAGAAGTAAAATATAATATATATAGTGTTATGTCAAAAGTGACTTCCTGTTAAATGTATTTCCATTTCATAATAGTAAACCACGTTGAAGCTTACAGATGCGGAAAAGACGCATCGTAAATTATTTCAGGGCTGGGTGGTATTTAAGCGCTATCGCAAACTTTTTCCAAGTTAGCAAAAGATGCATATTTAAATTGAAATGAAAATTGTTGCAAGGTGAGGATTTAGTATACCATCATTGGGAGGGGCTGCAAAGAGAAGCAATTTACTTCAAGTTAAAGACACGATAAATGGGTTTAGAAGAAACCGCTTTGATACGACTGCAACACCTTGTCACTGTACGTAGTTTCCTGCTTCCTTGTTGACCGCTTGACGCTGAACTAACCAGAGTGATTGACATGTCTTTTTTTGTTAATTTGGTGTGCAAAGATGGTTCCAATCTTAATTTGAAGTAGGTACACAATTAATCATACACATACATACATAATTAATCACACACATGACACATCTTATTTATGATCCTATATGACTAAAATCTTAGATTATTTATGCAATTTATCTTGAATTTTATAATTATACTAGACTTTAATGACAATTATGATATTAATAAAACTAGAACAATTAATTTAATACAAAGATTATCTTAAATATAATTTTAACTTCTAAAATAAATAAGTAATATTTATCTCACAATAAGTATTCTCAAAGTCATTCTGTCGTAGAAATTTGACCTGGTCTTGACCTGGTAGATATTATTTCTCTGCTTACACAATATTTAGTTTCCTAACATTTCCTCTTAGTAGTCCGAATTATATGTCTCATGTCCCAATCTCGTATTTTATTACCTAGTCCAACTTTTAGTAGAATTTCTTTTCCTTTAGAGCTATAATAATTAATGGTTCTATACAATTCCTGCTTATTATTGATATGTTGTTTTGGTTTTTTCGTTATGACGAACTTAATTTTTGCGAAACATCTCAACTCTTAAAATCTTTGACATCAATTTAGAAGCACCATTTTTATACACGGTGTTTCTGTTGCTATACAGCTAAGCCAAGATTAATCTAACCCTATTATTATTTGCAAACATTTTTATTTATAGAAACAAAATTAGTAAGTAGTAAGTTAATAAATGGTCTACATTATATGTGGAAATAAATAATATGAAATCGATTAATAGTAATTATTTACAAATATATGTGTACGCGCCTTTGAACGACGTGTCCAGTTTGAATATTTCAAAACATTTGAAGTTATATACGATTAAATATTTATTTACAATAAAAATCTATTCGCCAAATGGGGTTCAAACTGAAGGATTCCCTTGATCCAACATCAAAACTGAATTACGAATACCTACCTATGCCCTGAATCACCATTCCGAGCCGTCGGATATCCACGCTTCAAGCTCCGTGGCAGTTGAAGGACAGCCGGACATGTGAACCGGGAAATTTTAAATACCTAACGATAGCCAATATGATCAAAAAACATTTCAACAAGTTTTCTACTATTAATTTCATCACAACGGGAAATTATTACTCGTAGTTTATATTTTTATCTTTAATTTCAATAGTGGGTCTATGAATTTGAAGTACACATATAATTATACACGTACATATATCTTATTCATGATTCTATATGACTAAACTTAGATGTAATTTTACTTTTATAATAACAGTTTAATCTATTGGTGGAAGGTGGAACATTTACGAGTACAGTTGTTACATCTTTGGAACCCTTGTCCGCCAGATAAAGACATTTGTTGCAATGTTCTTCTTTCACTTATTTCATTGGCAGGAACATCCGAAGAAATGAGAAAATATTCCTAAAAATTAGTAAATTCGTTACTACTAAACAACTGTGCAAGAATTCTTACATTTGTTCCAAGACGATCAAATTCTTCATTCATCTTGAATATCCAGCCAATTGTTCTTGGGTCTGTTTTAGATCGCTGTTCTTCCAGGATTTTGACATTAACTCTTTGTCCCGGTATTGCTGGGGGAAATGTTTATTTTGAGTTAATTCATAATTCAAATTATTCGTTATTAAAATGTTAGGAGCGGCCGGCTTTACAATATTTTGTGTGCATTGGTATTATATCCGTACCTGGTACGAACGACTTCAACTAAATCTGTTATATACATAAAATCGGAAACACATTATTGAAGTCGTATCTGTACTCCGAGAACTAGCGTTCTACGACTAAAGCGTGTGTCATCACAGCTGTTTGCTGCATAAATTTGCAATATTTACACTGCCATGTCGGAAATTCGGCTATTATTGTTCGTCAACGTCAAGCACGTTCCGGGACGCAAAAAGCCTGTTGACGAAAGTAAATGAGGTTACATTTTTAGCGCCAAGGAAATAATCTATATGAATTGTGTTAGGCAACGATTGGTTAAGTTTAATTTTATACGCTGCTCCACCTCTAAACTGCGAGTAAAGTACAGTTTCGTGGTGTGCGTAATTTTTTAAACTTTTGACAATCCTGCTCAGTCAGTCTAACCCGAAACTTGTGGATTATTGTACGTGTAGCGCGAAGTTATGGCGCGGCCATCAGCATAGCGGTCACATGGTTCAAATGTCATACTTCGCAGTGCTCGCCCTTTCGCCCTTAGGTACAACGCCCCCACACTAATGGATTTATCCTGACAAGCCCTTAAAAGTAAGGAAGAGCAGATTGTTCATAGGTTCTTCTTACGATCTCTTTATCTCTTTACCTAGTTCGCCGACCGCGACGGATTCCTACAGATACCGCCCTTTCGCCCTTAGGTACAATGCCCCCACACTAATGGATCTATCCTGGCAAGCCCGTAAAAGTAAGGAAGAGCAGATTGTTTGTAGGTTCTTCTTACGATCTCTTTTTCTTTTTACCTAGTTCGCTGACCGCAACGGATTCCTACAGATACCGAATACTCGTTGAGGAAACCACCTCCCGGTATGTCGCGCTATTCTCCCTGACCAGCTCCTTCGCCACTCGCCACACCTGGACGTTTTCTTATGGTACATGCCACGCCGATCATCGGTAATGAGACCCATATTATCAGTATCCTGATGCAGCAGATCAACTATTATATCGACATCGACCATAGATTCACTCCGGTATATCACCCGAGCGCAATCCCCGTAGATAGTAAGAACAGGGATATGAAAAGCTAACTTGCCATCCTACTAGGCAATAAGCATGTTCAAAATATGAAAGGTTTTAGCGTTTCGTGAATCATGAATCAAAACGTATCTACGTATCGTGAATCAAAAAAGTTTAAACAGAAGTTGCAGGGTTGTAGGGGGAAATCATTTGGACCCTCACCCCGTGGCAAAGGTAGGGTGTGACTTTTGTTTTTTAAATAGGAGCTCGATTTTTTATGGTCGCATATTGTTTTTTGTGAAGAAATAAACATCTTTTATCTGAACTTTTTTTTATTTCGGCTTGTAGTTTTTTTTGCAAATTGCTAGCTAAAGTTTGATATCGTTATATTATATGGAGGCTAATGGACAATATTTTAAGAACCTCCTGTCTTGATGTTATATAAAAAAAAGATAAAGCTATTTGATGAGATTATTTTCGATATAACATTCCCCATCCCCTCGCCCGGGATACGATGAGGGGTGACTTTTGTTTTTTCATATATCTTTTGTCTGATCTTCTCTTAATAATTTGGGTTTTCTTTCTTAAATTAGCAATTTTCAAAAAAACTACAAGCTGAAATAAAAAAAGGTTCAGACAAAAGATGTTTATTTTTTCACAAAAAACAATGTGCGACCATAAAAAATCGCGGCTCCCGTTTAGAAACAAAAGTCACCACCTCTCACTGCCAAGGGGTGAGGGGTTGGGGGGTGGATATTGTGTCCAAATGATTTCCCTCTCAGAACCCTGCAACTTTTGCTTGAACTTTTTTTTTATTCATTTTATTATTTTTTAGAGAAATCCATATAAAACCAGTGAATTCGATTAACGCTATGAAATTTTTAAATATGCAATTTTTTTATTTTTATTTTTAAATTAAACTTAGATTTTAATATATTGTGTTCTTTTATTCGCCAAAATTTAAAACACAATTCTGAGATTAATTTCGATACCCAGTATATTTGGGAACCCCCGACTTGGTTGCGTAATAGTCAGTGGCGTCCACGGGATTAGTAGCTTCGTACTTCGTACGAACCTCCTAATTAATTTCTTTTCTTCCTAATTAATATTACTATTTCTGGTAATTCTATTCTGGTTTAAAATGTGCCTATTTTATTGGCTTTCATCAGCACCAACTTTTCAAAATTTTCATCTGCAAGGGCATGCAGCCTACTGTTAATGGTGGTAGCAGCACAGAATAAGTTAACAGACCTCATAACATAGCATAGACAACTGATAGACATCACATAGGTGAGCTGTATCTAAAGCAAGAATCACAAATCACCAAACTCCAAATGGAGACGCGCAGACGCGCTATCGGTAATGTTTCGCGGTCATTGAAAGTTATTTTTACCAAGCAACTGAAAATATGGATTATATAATATACAATTGAATACTTTCAAGGTACTCAAGTACATTATTTTTACTACAAGTCCAAGTAAATAAACATGACTCAAGTACGAGTAACGAGTACCTTCGCATGGATGTACTCGGATACTGAATACAAGAACTGAGTACCAAAAACGGTATAGTTTGTAACATTGAAATATGACACATAAAAACCCGAGCAAAAAACCCTCATTATACATCGATATTGATCCCTTCACACCTGCTACCGCATTTTTAACAGCGTTGTCAAGTATAATCGATTTCCAGTAATTTAAGGAAAAACAAATGATTTTATATAGATCGCCCATCACATTATGACATTATCATGTTGTATAACAAAATATTGATCACACTATATACCTTTCGTCATATCATAAAACAATTGGATGGTGAATGTGATGCAGAATAGTTTCCCATTCAAATATTACGGATTCATTTTACACGTTCCTGTCACATATGCACCATTGGCATTCATTGGATGCCTAAATTGCCTAATACGATCGAACGTTTTGTGGTAGTCAACAATAATTCTTGAAATAGAAGTAATACAGCTATTCTTTAATTTAGTGTATTAATTTGAAGGGTTTTGTGTTAAAATTGATTAGTTATTAGTATTCTATCAAAACATAACAACTGCTCCGATCTCCCATTGCGGCAATTGTGGGTATCCTTTGAAAATTTGTTGTCTCTTATTTCAATGTTACACACAATAATACTTAAGTACCAATTTCTAATAATAGTACTCGAGTACGTCCCAGCTCTGATCTTACTTAACAACTCCTGCAAGTGTGATATATAAACCCATAAATTATAATTGCCCTTGCACTGACAAACAACATATTTTATGTCTTCAGTAAATGTAAACTATCCAGTAAATCTAGACTATCCTAATCCAGGTATATTACAAAAGTCGATAACTTTAGCAAAATTTCATGGTAAGGAACTCTATAATACACAATGTCATTTTGCATCCATTTTTTTGAGTATCGGACAAAATACCTACACAATCATGGTATAGAATTTGGAAATACTTAAAATTGTATTCAATTTTTAATAAACACGGATATCACTGATGGAACGATTTGGGGTATGCTTTGCTTAATTAAATATTTGTACAACGCATACTACATGATTTAAAATAATTTAAGTTCCTGTATAGCTACATACAGTTCAAATGTGTGTAACAAATATGTTTTTAATTTCATTTTCACATTTAGAAAATTATCATAGCCCTTTTATTCGGGGTATGTAATAAAATAAAACAGCATAATTAATTAACTGGATGTCTGGAAATCTAAGGAAGTAATCCGTTGTGAGAAATGTTCCCTGTAAATAATCTTCATTTATCTTTTATAATTCTTTCAGATTACTTTTGTAATTTGTGTAGAGCTGTCCAGGAGGTTGTGATAAAAATTATCCAATCAAAATTTAATCAAAAAGAGAATCGTTACTTCTCGACTGGCCATTGAGATGGAAAGAAGTCGTAAAGTCCAATTACGTTGAAGGTTTTTGTAAAAGAACGAAGGGGAAATAAATATATAGGCTGATACTGAGAGAAAATACATTCCTAACAAATTATTAACAAACTTTGATGATAACCCGAGGACTGAATTTCCATATAGCCTTTATTAAGAAATGTAAAATACGCTGCTAGTCAGCTATCCGTATATAAAAGGTAAAGTATCATTATTCCGCATACCATTCCCAATGAATATTTCATAGAATTAAGTGGAAAATAATTTTTTAAGTAACTGTAATATCAGTGTAATATACTGCGAACAATTAGAATATTCGATTCGTTTCCTATAATTTTTTCGATGAGCTTGCATTCATGGTAATATAAACCGTATTACGACTCCAGTATATTTCTGCCTTTATTTTATTGCCATAAATGCAAGGTAATGGATGTATACCGTATTATGTATTTGAAGTTTCACATTGACAACATCTTATGATAAACATAATCATATGCAATCATAGCTTTTCTTTCTAATTTTGCAATTTCAAGGAATTTACTTTAAAATAATAAACACTATAACTAATACAACTTTGAGCTTCATAAAAATTTAACATATTAAAAAAAATGCATACAGTTTAAATTCAATGATGATGAGTCGTTAACTCTCATTATCAACTCATCATTTAAAGAAATTTTATAAAAAAGAACTAATAAGCCTAGTTGGACCCCCTCTAAAACGAGAGAGCGCTCATAACTCTAAAGTGATCCCTCAATTAAATCAAGAAATTTATGTTCATAGAACTGGCATCTTGACATGCTGCGTCCTTATTTAAAATATTCCTTCTCTGTCGCTCGCACATCTAGAGCGACGGTAATTAATTGAAATCAAGGCAACCACTACTCGCGGCAATTTTTTTACAACCTTGTATTTTCGTGTACATTAAAATAAAAATTACGATAACAATTTTAATTTTAATGTACACGAAAATACAAGGTTGTAAAAAAATTGCCGCGAGTAGTGGTTGCTATGACTTTAATTAATTACCCTCGCTCTAGATGTGCGAATGTACAAAAAACTAAACTTCAATTTAGTATAAAATATTCTTGAATACGATTAAGGGAAATTATTAGCAATAACATACCTGTTTATAGATGGCAACCAAGAGGTTACGGCTGACTGAGTGCTGGCAACCATTTTTTACATTTTCATATCATTTTATTTCAAATGACGTTAAATTCAGTTAAAAAATACTATTAGGAGATACTTTGTATTATCTGTTTACAATAATATTGGTTAAAACTAGCTGTATGTTTGGCTGTGTGATACAAAATCAATGAAACAATGGAATTAAAAAATTAAAATGAAATGAAAAAACAAATTTATGTAGGTAATTACATACATCTAAGGTATGAGATAAAACAAGAGAATTTTTATGATTGTGGTTGAACAGAAAATGTTACCAAATTAATTACAACAGCTAACACCTATGTAAATGAAACATTTTTATTACTTCAATTTACCATGTCCTTGACGTAGCACTTCCAATTAATTTCCAAAGCACTGGTTATTTGCAGTACGAGACTTTTAACTTCTTTAAGGAGTCGTGTTGGAAGTGCCTTTGATCTATTATTAAAGGTTATGAAAAGAGGGCAAGGATTCAGTAATATTATTTTCCACGACCGACACACAATCGAGGGATATGAGAAAAAAGCAATTAAAATCCAGGGGTAGGTAAAATCCACATTAAATTCTCGAGGTCAAACATAACAATGGCTCTACTTTATAGCTACTCTCCTTATTTATAGAGTAAATTCTTATTTGCACAATAAACTAATTATTATAATAATTTTTTGCCTAATGTGTACTTAAGTGCTATTTTTTACTGCAATCCTTTAACTATTCATATATGACAGGTTCTTTCAAATTTTCACCCTCATTATTTTTATATAATTTTAAAAAGCTTAATATTAATTTATTAGAAATAAATTTGGCTAATAATGATTATATCGTTTATAAAAGCGGACTTTTTAATACATTGTCCTAAAAACTACGGTGAAAACATTCGTTTGCATGTAAACACACCCGTAGCAGCAGCCGCCAAGGTAACTGCGTAGAGTTAATTGTGATAGAGAAATGAGAAATAGCTGTATTAATTAATGATATACCGGGCTCTTGTTTTCAAGATACATTGAGATTAATGGCTCTGAGCGGCGAACCTCAGCCTGTAACTAATGGTAAAGAGTAATGTTGAACGTTTACTCCAGACATGTTTTTAGACAAACAATGTATTATTGAATGCTACGGAGATTTAGTTATTAAATCAGTGTGCTTTTAACAAAAACGATACGTAAGTTCATTAGAATCGCTGGTATGCTTGATTTACGATTAGCGGGGAATGTAAGTTTTTAGCTGTAAGTTGAAGCTGTGTGAGCTAGAAGTTAGAACTAGTTAAAAATGTTGTCTAATGCATTTCAAACTATTATCCGAGCTCACTCATTACCAGTTGGTATCTAGCTGTGCATTGTGACAAAATTAATTTCTTAACCGGGTTTGGGGATTTTCATGTAGTGTAAGAAAAATATAATTTTAATTAGTTATTTCTATGAAAATATGTGATTCAGTTCATTATAAAAACAAAATGCGATATAGTGTTGTACCCATATATCACATATGAATCCCTTGGATGCACTATGGACTATGTACTATGTTCTATGTGGCTATGGATATTCTGTACATCCATAAGTTATCCGTTTCGTATCCAGATATTCCAATGGACGTCCAAGATATAAATGTCACAACTTCTCATGTTCATAGATTGTACAATATGGGTCCATGATAGATATCCATATAATCACAAAATGTTTATCAAATTTAAAAATCACTATCACAAGAAATCCTTTGTGTATCCATATATTCGTCCCATGGATGTTTGGATCGTTGGCCATTGGGGCTACACATAATTTATGCGTTTAGAGATCAGATGCCATTCTGGCTATCCGTAAGTAATCCACTTAGAGTCCAGATATATGGATATACAAAACCAACTTCTCACGTCCATAGATTGTACAGACTGGATCAATAATACCTATCCATATTATGACAAAATGAATATACATTGGATGTTCTCTCGGGATTACCATTCTGTACATCGGAAGTCAATTGGACATACATTGCCGGGTGTACATATGTATGCACGTTGTATGATATGTAGATGTATGACCATCTACGCATGTGCATGCATACGTGCATGCAACATCTAATATTAGAATATGACGTAGATAGGTGGTTGCCAGTACATAATTCATATAAAACAAATGTAATATTTAAGTGTAGTGCCAGCAACCTATAACTTCTATACTTTCTCTCTATTAATATAAACTTCCATTGTATTTTGAAATGTGACAGGAGCTTTTTGATGTACTTCTATTGGCTGTCTTATATCAATAATTTGTATAATTATTTAGACATGAAAAAAGTTATCTAACAGATATCCTTATTAAGAACATCCAGTAAAAGTACAGCATATGTTGTCCTATGGATATATATATATATATATATATATATATATATATATATATATATATATATATATATATATATACATATATATATATATATATATATATATATATATATATATATATATATATATATATATATATATATATATATATATATTTTGTGAAAAGTAATCTTGGGTTTGTAGCATTTCATTACATAGAAATAAGCAAATAGACGAATAATAAAGAAAACATACTTACCAGTGCTATGTCTGGACACGCATACGGAAATGAACCACTATACATACGAAAACGAACCACTTAGAAGTTGTACAAGTTCTTTCACCTTTCTTGAGGATCTTCAGAGCAGTATACGATTTATTTCATTGATCATTCATACTTGAATTTAAATTACCAATACACCAACACTTGCAGTGACGTTTTATGACATTAGTTTTTGACGGAACTCATTCTTAGAATACACAAACCTAGTCTACTATTTATATTTGTTCTATTTGAACATATTATATATAAAAGCATTAGGCATACAGTTATCCAGAAGATGTTAAACTTTAAAATGCATAAAATCTTGTTGAACCTATTGAAAAACAACTACTTTTTCCAACTATATGCGGGAAAATATTGAATTATATATATAATAGAGTTTCTGAAGCATTCAAAGAGGGAGTGATACAGAAATTGCTTGCTTAGTCAAAACTAAAATCATTTGTTGGTTGTATGTATTAATTGTTTCTTCGAAAATACTCGAAAAAAATCCAATTTTCACCCTGGATATATTTATTACCTTTGAAATTCTTTGCTATTCATATTTATTTTGTGAAAAGTATGCGTGTCCAGACATAGCACTGGTAAGTGTGTTTTCTTTATTATTCGTCTATTTGCTTATTTCTATGTAATGAAATGCTACAAACCCAAGATTACTTTTCACAAAATAAATATGAATAGCAAAGAATTTCAAAGCTAATATATATATATATATATATATATATATATATATATATATATATATATATATATATATATATATATATATATATATATATATATATATATATATATATATATATATATATATATATATATATATATATATATATATATATATATATATATATATATATATTGGATATGCATTTAGATAATGAAAGTAGTAAAGTATATTCTAAAGCACATCAATTTATATAACAAAAAATAATATCTTATGCATTCTTAAAGACTAAAAGGATATCCGTTTGTGTTCTAGAAAAGTACAAGTATACCTCTTAGAGAACGCATGTGGATATCCTTAAAATGTACATGTATAAGATATTCTCGTTTATTATTGAAATTGATAGTATACTTACGAATACCCATTAGAAATACCCATTTTATTATCTAATTATACGATTTAAGTACATATCAATCCATAAGATTATATTTTCAAGTAGATTTAATGAACATCCTGAACAAGGATATCCATAAAAAAAGTTTCCTATCTAAATGAATATCCTAATTGTTGGCATCCATAAGATGTGCATTTCTGGTTCTTAAACGGGTATCCTTAAAACTCGGGTCAATACGCTATTATACGTCGATACGATAATATCCTTTGCGAAATAAATGGTTAGCACTTAACAATAACCAATAGATATATTTTTCTGTATGATATCTCTATGAACACCTTTGTTACGATTTATTCTAATACTTACAATTATTTTATTAAACGAAGTGGCGAACAAAATTTATAATAGTAATAATAATATCTCCACCCCTCATTATAACCGCAATGGTTAGCCCAGAAGGCAGTCTTGTGCGGGGGAGGAGGCGGTATATTATTATTTCGCGAGCATTTTAAAGACGCATACTTACGTTCTAGAAAAGTACTTCTTATGGATGCCAACAATTGGGATATTCATTTAGATAGGAAACAATATTATCCTATGGATATCCCTAATCTGGGGATTCACTCAAAATTAAAATAAATATAAGTATAATAATAATAAAATAGGTTCCCCGGTGGATATATTTAAATTGGATATACATTTAGAAGACAAAAGAGAATTTTTCCCTATTTGGGCATCTGTGCATCATTGGGCATCATTGTTGCCCAAATAGGGAACGGCCTATTTTTCTTTTATCCTATGAATGTCCGATGGAAGTCCAAATAAGCCAATGGACCTTCGGATTAAAAATGGACAAGGATAGCCATAGGAATTCAGTAAAATTAAGTTCTTCATTTGAAGATTCTGAAGAACTGTCTTCTGCTCCTATACTAATAATGATAGGTTCTATATCTATGCCCATAAGTTCGCCGAGTTCACACATTTTAGCTTCTTACAACTTTGCCAGTCATCTGTAGTCACTCTTTCTAAGGAATTGGTTAACAAAACCTTGACGTAGTGCGGGGAGGTCTCTCTAGTTCTAATGCGGGGAGATCTCCAAATGAACTGGATTTATCAAGTGGAAATTCTTACGTTAACGCGGATGATTAAGACTTCATCAAAACAAAGTAGTTTATTTTGCGTATACAGCATTTTTACGAAGTCACTTTATAATTCGAATAGTTCAGTGCTTTTCTAAAGCATTAAGTTGATTTACAACTTGGAATATGCTCTAACCTTTTGGGTATTGAGATATTTCAATAGCATTTCAATATACTGATATATAATGCAAAACTTCTGCACCATCATTAATTTTTCCTGCTTCTCACAAATCCGTGCACATTGCAGTTTTTTTAAATTGATTTTATTACATCTGACGTTGCTTTCAAGCGCCACTATATTGATTTGTATGATACGTCTATCTCTTTTAAAGTTAAAGTTTCATATCGGTATCTTATTTCTCATTTGTATCCCCTCATTCTCCTCATATTTCCTTTATGTCGGGTGGTAAATGTTCATTTTCATGTATTATCATTTTATTATAAAGTTTTTCGTTTTCAACTTTTCGGTGTCTTTTGAAAGCTAAACATTTTTATTATTTCTTATCGTTATTTTACGTGAGTGTCGATGTAAATTAATTATACATCCTAAATAAAATTATATTATATCCATATTAGTTGAAATATGCTTCTCATTTTTTTAATATAATTATCTCTCCCAAAAATAAGTAATTGGTTAATAAAAACTCATGTATATATATATATATATATATATATATATATATATATATATATATATATATATATATATATATATATATATATATATATATATATATTAGCTTTGAAATTCTTTGCTATTCATATTTATTTTGTGAAAAGTAATCTTGGGTTTGTAGCATTTCCTACAAACCCAAGATTACTTTTCACAAAATATATATATATATATATATATATATATATATATATATATATATATATATATATATATATATATATATATATATATATATATATATATATATATATATATATATATATATATATATATAGATATATTATATATATATATATATATATATATATATATATATATATATATATATATATATATATATATATATATGTATATGTATATGTATATATATATATATATATATATATATATATATATATATATATATATATATATATATATATATATATATATATATATATATATATATATATATATATATATATATATATATATATATATATATATATATATATAAATATATAAATATACATATATACATATTCCGCAAATAGCTCTCCATAGGTTCACGACCAGTTTCTCCTTTTATCTTCAGGTAATATAATAATAAATTTTGCAAAACATATATAGTCCATCGATTGCTAGTGTGCAGAGCAATCGATAAGAAGCAGTAAGTAAGATCCTCGTGAAGGAAGAGTCTACATCTGGTAAACCTCTCAGTACTTCAGGAAAAACACGCGACAGATGTAAGTTGAAAACAAATGATGTTCATTATGGACTTAAATCAGAAATTCGTAATATTGTGTACATTATGAAATAATAGAAAAAAAAATACATTTAAAACAGTTAATAAAATAGTGAAACAAAATCCTATCTTAGATGTTTCGGATATGAGTCTGTAGCGTATTTTAAAGAATATTGGCTTTTCATCTACAGAGGAAAATAACAGACGTTTCCCCACATCGCAAGTGAGAATAGATGTTTTACGAGAATATAAGAGGATATCCGAAGAAATTATAAGCGGATATCAGATGCAATTTGTGTATCTTGAAAAAACATGGATTTTTGCGAAAGGTGGATTTAAAAGAACATGGCAAGAAAACAGTGTAGACAGTTGTAAAGCAAGCCACACAGGAAATGGTAAGCGTTTTGCTGTGCTACATATTGGAACTAGGCGTGTATTCATACAAAATGCTTCATTACTTTTGTCTACGAAGTCAAAGTCGGCGGACTACCACGATTCAATGGACCAAAATTCTTTTGAGAAATTGATCTCTGAAAAGCTTATTTCAAATCTTACTGAGCCCTCGATAGTGGTGATGAATAATGCGTCCTACTACGGTAGCCCTACACCGGTATGGCGACGCACATATGGCCAGGCACACAGTGACGTGCGAAGCACGGATATACAAAACCCATAAAATATTGTTGTATTTCCAATATTGCAGGAAACCGATGGGTAAGTTGTTCAAATTTTAATTACGTACTGTTCTTCACTTGTATATTCCAGTATTTTATCAAAAAATGCAAATTCTTACTACATGATCTAATTACAAGTGTATTATTTCATTACTCGAGTTCAAGAAATTCGAAAAGCTTTACTTACTAATAACCTACACCCGAAAGAGTAAATGGCATAAAAAATATTTGGAATATATAGGGCGATTAAAAATATACCGTCGATATAGGATATCATTACTCGATCCAGACAAACTTTCGCATACAATGCATGGCTCGACAAAACAATCAGGTTCAAAATGAGCTGAACATATACTAGCTAAAAAGTTGAATAAGTAACATTTCTTTACCATTACAACTATCACAAAGAAATAAGACATTACCGTTTTTCACATTAACAGCATCTTCTCGTCGGCATAGAACATTCTATCTCTTGCAGTGTTGTTTTTCTTTCGGAAATCGGTAGCATTTAATGTTCGCGTCTTTTGATGCTCTGTTATAATCTTTTCACTCAGTAACAGCGCTCCTAGGCATTACAAAAATAGCAACGGAAACAAAATTTTCGACAAAACAAACGTTTCACACGAAGTTTCACAGTAAATGAAATAACTGATCCCCAGTATTCATATGGGGGTACTGAGCGGTTGCAGATTATGCTTCGCTCTGACCTCCCTTACGCCGAGTTTTCACTTCTCACGTTGCATACCGGTATAGGGCTACTGTGCGTCCAACCATAGTTGTTTGGAAGAGCGATTTGCCACTGCTTTCTGAAATAAAACAAGACTAGAATAGCTTTCTTGTAAATGCATAATATTTTCGAAACTCGATCTAAAAATTGTACTTTTAATTTATACAACCAGTACCAACAAACCCCGAGATAAGCCATAGATGAACTTCTAAAAAAATATAGTCATCAAGTATTGAGATTACCACCTCACCATTGCCAATATAATCCAATAGAATTAGTGTGGGGCATTATTATGATCGACATATTGGTGAAGTTGGTTACGGAGACAAACAAGTTTTAGAGATGTGCAAAAGGATTTGGAACAAATTAAGTACTCCAGATATTTGTGTTAGATATGTAGATGACACTGTAAATAAAGATTGGGAACATGAAGTACGTTACGATGAGTTTGAACCGTTAATTATTAATTTAAGTTCAAGATCATAAGATGATAATGACGACGTTGATAATAATATTTAATAATTATCTATATTTATCATTTCTAATGCTTCTATTAAATAGTTCACTAGTTTTATTAAATACATGTTTTTACTTTACTTAATAAACGTTGTCTATATTTTACAATAGATGTGGTTTCCCCGAGAGTAGGTTCTACATTCATGGTTCACTTTCTTCTACTAACTCCGTCACGTTTCTGCTCTAGCTTTATATTTATGCGTTCGGTGCTGTAACGACTGCTACCTACATTCAGTGAAATATTTCAATACCGTAAAATTGCGCTAGCTTTATTCTGATGCCGCTTTAATAAGAAATAAAGAATAGAAATAAGAAATGTTGACATTATTTTATACATCTAAATCTAAACATACAGGAGGCAACAATAAAAATAATGTTATTGTACCTGATTGAAGTACTTGGTTTTTACCGTGTCTTAAGCCGGGAATTAAGATAATCATCGGTGAAAACGAAAAACGTCGATGTTAACTAATAACATCGAAAAATAAATTGGTTGTGTGCCTAAATATCGAAACCCTAAAAATTTGTAGAGAAGTGCTGTATTATAGCACATTAATTTGATCCGTACGACTGTATACGTCATACACGCCAAGATAGCTGTAAGAGACTTTGAGCCAGTCACACCAACTGTAGAAGAACGTTTAGTATTTGGCACCGATTATTCTCCGATAGTTAAGATCTGGTGTATATATAAATTTAATTAACCCGCTAATGCTAATATGTAACTCGAATACCGTTAACCTGCATTGCTTTTATATGTGAATAAGACCCGTTATCCTTGCAAGGCTGCTTTAACTTTTTGAAGTGAAAACTTCTTTAAGCGCGCTCTGTACTTTTATTTTTGTAAGTGTTGCGTGATGCGTCGCACTCTGTTAAAGCAGTGTATACAACCTCCTTCGTCAGTGCGGCATCGAGTACAAGTCCAAGACCCCGGCAAATCCGTAAAATAAGGCTAATTCAAATTTTTTTGACGTACATGTCACTTTCTGACACGGGACCTACAAAAATGGACACAGGCCCTGAAAACAGCACCAAATTTGAAGATATGTGCAAACTTGCAACGAAGAGACGAATCATTGAGCAATGTACGTCTTTCACACACCCTTCAACGACCAAGAAACCAAACATCACAGCTACAAAATCCGCTGCGGAAATAAAAATGCAAAACAAGTTCCAAAGCCTAAACACGGCAGGCAAAACCAACGATAACCAAATACCTGAGACCCCCACCGGCCAAACTAGCAAAGATACGGAGCCCGAGGAAAGAGAAATCGAGCCACAAGACGTCAAACCGCCCCCAATCGTTGTTCATGGGGCCTTTGACAGCCATAAGCGAATGACCGAATACTTAAAACCTGAAATGCAAATTCCACTGGAAACAAGCAATCAATACGACCATTTTATATACTGAAACGTTAGAAGACTGGCACACATCCATGGAAACTTTTAAGCAAAGCAATCTGGCATATCATACATTCACTCCCAAAAGAAGTAAGACCCACGCATTCGCAAGACGGTGTAAGTATTGAAGATATTAAAACCGAATTGGAACAACTGGTAGCCACCAGTTGAAGATAACAGCAATATACAAGATGAGCGGTACAAAACACAAGAGTTATATGGTAGTAACCGACAATACTGTAACACATCTACAAAAAACTGTGAAGATCATCAAGGAAGATCATCATGCAGTCCGATGGGAGCGCCATATAAATAACAAAATCATAATCCAGGCCAGGACGGTTACAGTATACATTTTAATCGAAAATTAGAAGTTTTCACTTCTATCGTGTGGTCATAAGCACACACCCTAATTTTTTATCGACTAGATGTAACAGACCGTTCTTCATATGAGCTATCTACGGCACCATAGTGTGTCGCCTTTGGGGTAACGTGGTGCATGTATAGTGTATACGGTAAATCACAGTCTAGCGCCCGGAGAAGTACCGCACGAAGGTTACACCGTCACACGAACTATAAAAAAAATATACAAGGTAATCCATTTGAAATAACAAGTTGAACTATCCCTGAAAATATTGCCGTTCGAAACGGAATTTAGCAAAAAAATATGGATACTCATGAAAAAACTTGCATAGTGAGTACTGGCGAAAACGGTAACTGTAACTAAACTATCGTTTAGTTTATAACAACCTGTTTTAAAGTTGTTCTATGATCGGCAATATTCCTTAGCATAGCTTTATTGACAAACAATTCATATATTACCTTTGGCACGATTCCTTAGTCAAAAATGATTTAGGTTTCAAGAATTATTTAGGTTCAACAGTGAAAGTATTGCTGTCGGTCTTCTTAAATTTATTTCAGCAAACAAATTACGGAATTCCGTTGTCATACAAATCAAAATATTGTTAATCTGCAGTATACATGGCGTAATTTTTGTGTTTAAATTGTAGTACCTAAAATTTTGGGATACACGTTTTATTATTCTGAAGACTCAAATGTTAGTATGTGTTTATAATTCAAGCAAGTAAGTAGGTATGTATCAAGGGCTCAAGCAGAAATATATAATAGAAACATTTATATTTCAGCAACGGCAGCTACAAATATCTCAATCAAATGTATAAGGAACAAATCTTGTGTGTTGTACTGGAAGCTACTTCGATAATTAGCAAATTACTTACAGTCAAAGGTATCATATTAATCAGAAGCGATGAAAAGTATCGGGCTGTATTTGTTGATTTGTTTTTAAACTTGGCAAGCTGCGTATATTATGATACCTGCAGAGCATATTTCATTGCATTCAATTCGGATACAAAACGTCATATATATTAATGATATATTAAGCTATTCAGGGGTGACTAAGCTGACCGAAATTTGGGATGTAGAGAGCAACGCATGTCCAATTTTACACTACGTAAAAAGTTCGTTATTATTTTGTTGTAGATATGTTTTAACAGCAGGTTTTTAACCATCCCATAAATGACTTTCAGACATTTGGCTATATTCTAAAATTTTACAAATATCCATCTAATTTAAAAAAGACCGAATATTTTACACTCCCTCCTAAATGCTAGCATAAATATGGCACCTTCCCAAGGTTTGTTAATTTTGACAGCACGCAACTAGCTACAAAATTTTTTGTACGATAATATTTTTGTGGAAAATATAAAAATTTCAAGTAACTTTTTCATGGTTTGTTGCGGTCCATTTAATAGGTTTACTCATTGAATTATATGCATGTAATCTACATAATAAATTTAATTATTGAAAGTCATTTTGTAACTATTAAAAAAATATGAGTTAACAATTTTATTATTATCAATATCTATAAAAAAAAATTAAATTAAGAATAAAAAATATATTAATATCTTCCTTCTATATAAGTAAAGCTTCTTATAGCTGTATAAGCTCTCAGCAAATATCTTATAGCTATTTGCTTATACAGCTCTTTCCTAAAAAACCGAAAGGGAATCAATGAATACATTATTCATTGATTCATTTTTTAACATTGTTACAAGTTTAGATAACCAAGAAACTTAAACATGTCATATTGTACCTAAATTCGATACATTTAGGTAAAAAATAAACTTTTGTGTCATTTTCGAGACACACCTACATAAGAAGAAATTGATATTTGCTACATATTTAAGAATAATTGCCGATGTTTAGTCTTTCTTCTTGACAATGGCTAGATAATTCTCAAAAAAAAATGAGTATAAGGATAATATGTATTGTAGACCATAATTCTAGCTCCAAAGTTTTAATATCTATTTGTGCAATAAGTTAGGAAACGTGACTTTTTCCGCATCCTGCGTAGGTTTTTTTGAGATAATTTTTCTACTTTTTTGGCTCAAATAACTATATCATATTTTTCTAATTGAAAATTGAGAATTTCGAAAATGTGAATCAAGAATCCAGAGGGAATGTTGATATAGAAAATTATTTATTTATTATATATTTAATTTTGAAACTTTCACTTATTTGAAACAAACAAATGTCAGTAATTAACTCCGTAATTTACAAACCACTTTATTAGTTTTCAAGTTTTAAAATGGCGCGGTTAACTGAACCTGAAAAAATGCGAGCTGTTACATTGCTTGAAAATGATTGGTCATTACAGGCAGTTGCAGATGAGCTAAATGTGAGTAAGAGTTGTATATTCAAACTCAAACAAAAATGGAATGGAGTAGGAAACGTTCGCTACGTCCACGGCGGATGGCGTCGTAAAATAAGCACTGTGGAGCAAGACAACCTCTTCCTAGACCATCTTAGAACGAATCCCTTTGAAACAGCAGTGACGGCCTGTTTCCAAACGTAGTTTCATGGATCTGTGAGGTCTGCAAGGCGGCGGGTGAAGGGTTCAGAGTTACAAAATTATGCGGCAGCAAAGAAGGTATTTTTGGAGCGAATGCATAAAGAACAACGTCTTAATTTTGCGAACCAGTTTGTCGGTAGGCCCGACGACTTTTGGAATAATATATTTTCCGACGAAAAGGTCTTTCAGTCATGTCAAGATGGTTCCATCCGCGTCTACCGACCTAAGAATTCGAGGTATGAAGAGAGGTATATTAATCCTACCGACCGGAGTGGATGTTATTCCATCAATGTTTGAGCATGGATAAGTTCCCTAGGCCCGGTGTTTGCTGGAGGATAGGAGAGCGCCTTACCGGACAGAGTTACATACGCATATTGGACAATATTATGCTGCCGTCCGTCACTATGTTGTATCCTTCGAATTTTATTATCCAGCAAGATAATTGCTCAATTCATACATCAAGAATTGTAACTAACTGGATTAATAAACATAACATAAACGTGCTACCTTGGCCCCCAAAGTCGCCCGACCTAAACCCAATTGAAAATGCATGGTCCATGATTGT
>CAXKVY010012154.1:0-25694 GCA_964058915.1 Tetropium fuscum
GGCTGATCAGGAAAAAAACAAAGGTAAGTCTTTCTCATAGTGTTATGTATAATAATAGTCCTAATATCTCACTTCATGCAGATTCACCACAAGACGAGCAATTATACGATATTGAAGAAAGCAATGATAGAGTAGATGACTTAGAAAGTGATACCGAGAGTGAACATAGCTCTCATAACCCTAACTCAGAACAATCATCTGCATCAGACTCTGAATCAGTAGATGATAATATTTTCCGGAAAGTACCCATTTTTAGTGGAAAGGATAAAGTAACAGAATGGTTAAAACACGCATCAACTGTAAAGGGTCGGACTAGAAAACATAACATAGTGTTACATCTTCCTAGTGTGAAAATTGTTGCTAGAAATGCAAAGTCTCCTTTAGAATGCTGGGAATTATTTTTTCCAGACAACGTAATTCAGGAAATTGTTACCTGTACAAATATATATTTGAAAATAATGCGTGAAAAGTATACTCGTAGTAGAGATTGTCCAGATACAAATTTTGAAGAAATCAGAGCTCTTATAGGTCTTCTTTATTTAGCTGGGGTAAAAAAGAGCCAACATGTGAATGTAGCTGAAATATGGACTGACGATGGCACTGCACCAGACTGCTTTAGAGCTACAATGTCTAGTAGAAGATTTTATACTTTACTGCGAGCAATGCGATTTGATAATGTACATGATAGACATGTGCGTAAAATGGTTGACAATTTAGCGCCTATAAGAACATTATTTACTGAATTTGTCCAAAGATGCCAAACAAACTATCAAGTTGGTGAATATGTAACAGTCGACGAGATGCTAGAGGCATTTCGAGGACGATGCAAGTTCAGACAATATGTTGCCAACAAACCTGCCAAATATGGCATAAAGATTTATGCTCTTGTGGACTCACGGACATTTTATACACACAATCTTGAAATTTATGCAGGAAAGCAACCTGACGGACCATATAAAACAGACAATCAGGCATCAAGTGTGGTAAAAAGAATTGTTTCGGGAATTTTGAACAAGGGTCGCAATGTTACAATGGATAATTATTTTACCTCCATACCACTAGCTAAAGAGCTTTTGAATAAAAAAACTACAGTTGTTGGAACGCTAAGAAAAAATAAAAAGGAAATTCCACCAGAATTGATAAACATCAAGCAAAGACCACTTCAAAGTAGTATGTTTGCTTTTTCGAAAGAATGTGTAATTGTTTCATACAAACCTAAACAAAATTAAAATGTATTAGTATTGTCGACTATGCATGATGACGACTCAATAGACGAAAAAACTGGAGATCAATGTAAACCAGAAATGATTACATTCTATAACCTTACTAAAGGTGGCGTCGATGTCGTAGACGAGATGAAGAGTCTGTATTCTGTTTCTCGAGTCAGTTGCCGATGGCCACTAACTATTTTCTTCTCGATGTTGAATATTAGAGGTGTGAATTCTTTTATTATATATAAGGCTAATAATGTGAATGCAGAATGCCTGAACGAAAGACGTATATTTCTAAAAGATTTGGCACTTAGCCTAATGAAACCACATCTCACAAATAGGATGCAAATTAGGAACCTACCAATAACTTTTCGAACAACTATTGCGAACATTGCGGGAGTGCCAATAGAAACTGTAAAACCCCTACAACAACAAAATGATAGAGTTCAATTTTGCGTACTTTGTCCAAGAAGGAAAAACCGAAAAGTAAAGAAAAACTGTAATCACTGTCAAGATCCTATTTGTCCAGAACATAGTGTTCATACCTGTCTTACCTGTTTAACTGCCTCAGAGAATTTGGTATAAGCCATTGTTATTTAATATTAATAGTTAATTCTCATAATAATTTAATAATTGTAACAATTCTAACAATAAATAATAGTTACAAAATACTTCAGTTTATTTATTCGAACCTATTTATAGAATATCTGCTCCGTGAGATAAAAACTCATACGCGACCACTAGCGTTACTTTCATCATAGCGACTAATGCCGGGTTAATGCTTCGATCGAACTGAAGATTCTATAGAATTAAAAACTTGGATGAACCGAACTAACTACAAATGACATATTGAATATACAAGTTGATAACGCTCGTGGTAAAATAGTTTCTAGGATTAAAAAATACATATTTGCAATTGCGGATGAAACAACAGATCTTTCAAAAAAAGAACAACTGCCGGTTTGTTTTAGAATTGTTGACGACAACTTGGCAATATCTGAATATTTTTGGGATTTTATGAAACACCTTTGACTAATGCAAAATCATTACATAACGTTCTAAAAGACGTTTTTACTAGATATAGCTGGGACTTAACTTCACTACGAGGTCGGTGCTATGATGGGACTGCAAACGTGAGTGGAGCTTTATCAGGTCTACAAAAAAGAATAGCTGATGATCAACCACGTGCTGTGTACGTTCACTACATAGCCCACTCTCTTAACTTGCTGGTTCACGATTAAGTTAACGGCATACCTAAACTAAGAGATTTTTAGTATTTGCCAAAGAAATTTTAAATTGTATTTCGAGATTCAAACGTTTAAACATTTTTAACAATATTAAAACCAACACTGAAGACGCTGGTTCCTCGCCCTTAATGCCTTTTTGTCCCATTAGATATTGTCTTCGTGTAGCATCTTTAAAATGTTTGTTTGACAATAATTATAAAAAACTTATAATTATAACGAAACAGGAGCGAAGGCAAATGCTTTTCTTGAAAAAATGTATTCATTTGATTTTTATTTTCTACTGAAAATATTAATAAATATTTTTCAATAGGTATATGGAAGTTTTAAATAGTAATAGGTATTCATAAAGTTGACATTAACGTTGCAGATGCAATAAAAAATATTGATTGCCTCGCTAAAACACTTCAGAATCAACGAACTAATTTTGAAAAATTATGGGAAGAAATAGTCAATGAAAAGGATAATTTTTATATCGATGAACCAGTTTTGCCAAGAAAAAGAAAGGTTCCTCTTAAACTAGGTGGGTCAAAAAATCAATTTTATTCGAATTCACCTGAAGAAGAACTACACAGATGTTTATATTATGAAATCATAGATACTTGTATTCAAAGTATTAACAACCGTTTAACAACCAAAGAGCAAGAGATATTGAAGCTTTTTATTGACAAACAACGAAAACGGGGATGTCTTTCAAGAAAACTATCCTAGCGATTTTGATACCGAAAGACTATATTTACGCAAAAAAAAAAGTTTTTTGATAGTACCGGGGGACATAATTTTCAGTCAGTATCAGAAATCGCTTCATACTTTAATCAAAATGTACACTCTCCGTCTCCCAAAAGTGCACGGCATATTTTTGTACTTTGATTGTGACTTTGAATCATAGTCGTCTCATAATTAGTCAATTTATACGTAAAAATTATTTAATTCTGAACATTATGTCATATTAATAAATTAACTTGTCAGAATACTAATAGAAACTGCCAAGACATTTAAATGATGTGTAAAGGGCGAGGGCTATAGCCAAAATTGAAGAAAATTGTTCCCTGGCTGAGGTAGCCGCTGATTTGAATGTTAGCAAAAGCTGCATATTTAAAATTAAAATAACATGGGACCAGGGACATAGAATACAAAGGGCAGCAAGAATAGGAATTGGTAAAGTTTCCAATGAAATTCAAGATAACGCTCTGATTGAATATATTCAACAACATTCTTTCCGGGGTTTGTCAGGATTGTGCAAAAACGGTTAAAATAGTCTCATTTAAAGAACGGTGCTGCTGCCTCTAAAATTTTTCTTTCAAATGAGCACAAGCAAAGAAGGATGGAGATTGCAAATAACTTGATAGATATTAACATCGAATTTTGGGATAATGTGTTTTTTTCTGATGAAAAAACATTTCAATCTTGTCATAGTGGGCAGCTCCGTGTTTATAAACCCGTAAATGCTAGGTTCCAGGAAAATTATACGAGGTCCATCAATGTCAATGGGCGCTTTTCAATAAACGTTTGGGAATGTATAAGATAACAGGTTTACAGCACTAAATGTTTTAAATATTTGTGTTGATGTTACCATCAGTAACGCGATTTTTTCCTGGAAATGTTATCTTTCAGCACGTGAACAATTTTTTAATGATACTTCTTTTAGGACTTATTTACAATGTTTGTTAATAGGATAATTACCCAGTTCACAACGCACGAATAGTAAGAGAGAGATTGGATGGGTCATAACGATATTAATCTTTTACCTTGTCGCGCAAAAAGTCCAGACTTGAATCCTATTGAAAACGTTTGAGGTTACGTAACTAAACATATTTATAAACAACTTTTCAGACCTCAAAACGCTAATCGGCTTTGGGAAATAGTTGAAGATGCTTGGGAAGAACTTGTGGATATAGTTACGATATGAGGTCATTAATTATGTCGATGCCAAGGCGATTGGAAAGTGACTTAGCAGCTATAAAATATTACGGTTTTGCTGTAAAATATAAAGTTTTTGTAATAATAATACAAAACTTTTGCCCAATAAACAAATTATCAATTCTCTTATTGCACGTCACTGAACAATTTTAGAAGAAAACCCGATTTACATTAACGAAAAGTGAGAAAAATTACTGTGGCAACGGAAAGTCGTGCACTTTTGCGAGGCGGTGACTGTGCATCTAAAAGCTTTATTTTCAGAATACGTTAGGGTTTTAAAATTATTTTTTACTATTCCTATAACATCATGTACTTCTGAAAGAAGTTTATCAAATTTACTAAGACTGAAAACATATTTAAGGACAACGATGACAGACAGAATGACAGATGAGGACAGACTGAATTACAGTATTGTCTTAAATTCTTATATAGATCTGTTAAAGGAACTAGATCACAATATGATTGCAAATATATTTATACGACAAAATACTCATAGGTGAAACATGTTTTCATTAGATTAATTATTGTTATAAATTTTAGTAGATGCCATAGGCCATAGGCAAAAGCTATGAATTATCTGTCTATTTTTTTTATTTAACGAGACTTATTTATATGTTTTTTGTATGGATTTTTATGTTATGTTCTTTATTAGATGAATTGTCAGAACTACAATTCATCAGTGTATTTATTTTTGTTTGTTTGCTAATTTTACAATGTACGTTGTTTATTTGAATTTTTATACATATAGCCAAGTATAATATTTTCTGTAGACAATTTTGCCCTGTTAATATCAATTAAAGAATTTGATATAAGAAATTTTTCTGTAGATTTTTTTTAAGTACCTCGTAAACCCGCCCCAAAAAAAATCACTCCAGCTATTTTATTCCGCCTTTGGCTAAGCAACCATACATATGGATTTTAGAAAGCCGGCGCCTATGTAACGAGTAGTGTCTAAAGTTACAAGGCATGATAACTTGCTGGAGTTTTATGAAAAGCTACGTTTAAAGATCGCAGAAGAGTGCGTGGTATTTATAGAAAACTTGCTTTCGCATATGAACGTTATTATGATGGTCCAAACGTGACATTTTCCTATCTAAATATGACCGATTTTGACTAATAAGGTGGTAATAAGGACTTTTGTGTGTCAAACAAAGAAAGTGGAGTGATCGGAGTTCACCTAATTTTAGCCAGCGTATTTTAGTGAATTTGAGGCTCACTCGACCAAACTTGCGGAGTCCTGTCGCAAATCGTAGGCAAAAGATTTCACTTTCACATAATTGTATTTTTATTTCACTGTCCAAAATATCCCTTTGTGCAAATAACGCCTTGAGGGTAATGTGTGAAGTTTGACATAAATGACTAGTATGCATAGTGAACAAGTGAATCTTAAATTCGAATCAATCCATAAGCCCAAGTTTTTATATTCATCTACAATGGGAAGCAATACTTCATTTAAAAGAATGTTCAAATGACCTACCTACAGATTTACGTTTTTCCTTTGATCCAAAGTATCTAAATTACCGCGGACTTAGCTATTGGCATTTCATGTTAAATTATGTGCTAGTGAAATGTCATATAAAGAAGCCAAAGCATTGCTGATAATCTCAGTTACAATATTATATTACAATAATTATTTGGGAGGAAGTCAATATATTATATTTGTGTATCGTCTGCGTAGTGATGAGTGCTACACTTTTCTATATGCATAGTATAAACACTTATGTATATACACTTGTATATAAATTATATACACTTATATCTTAATTTATTATATTAATAATTTATGTCTTTACTGTACTTTGTTGTGTATTATTGTTATAAATATAATTTATTTTGTGTATGCTTTCATATTTACCTAGTTAGTTCTTAACACTGCTTTACATTTATATCTAGATACTGTTTCTATATTTGATGATCTACTGTTTATGCAAATAAACATTATTATTATTATTATTTAGTCATAAGTAGGTATAATATCATTAGGGAAGGCCAAATTCGCGAAGAATCCTTAGTCGCAGTTCAAGTTGTTGTATAAACACCCGATCTACTTCGGAGAAGTATTCATCTTATGTGTGCGCGTCGTATTGAAGCGAGGAATGAGAAATGTCTGTTTCCTGTCCATTTTGTCGGCACGTACAACATTGCTGTAAACGGTGGTTCCGAGAACACCCTGGCTATGTAGCCGGGTCGCTTTGGTCTGCCTGCTTCTTATTTGTCACCGCTCTCGGCCTGGATATACATACACAACATGTAATCAAATCATTTGTTTACCTTTCTCAATCTCTATTATACTCCCTTTTTGTTCTTTCTGGTTGTAACACCGAAGTAGCGACGTTATTTAAATATTGATCGAGCATTGGTGCCTTTTATAAATATTGGTATTGTAATTTAGACTCACGGAATATTTATCATCAATGTCTCTCATTCATATTGGTGGAAACATTCATAATGACCTGCAATATGCTTATTAAATTAACAAATAAAAGAATTATACAAAACAATATTTCAAAATGGCGTATTGCAAATGATTTATGGGTCATGTTGAAGATAACGAATGAATCAAAATAACAACCAAAATTAGTTAGGTACTACTACATTACAACGGCTGTACTGTTGATTGCTCATTCAAAGAAGTAGTAGGGGATCAATATACTCGGGCAAAATCGATCTACTAGGCAAAACAGATCAGTAAGTTTAGGCCCCAAGTAACAATTTTAAGACAGTTTCTATTTATTTAGGTTTTAAAAATGCTTTAATATGTTCAATAAATCGACATCGGATTTAAAGTAACCTTTAGATAAACTAAAAGTTCTTAAAGACCACTTATTCTTAAACAAAGAATTTAATGAACTCTTTAAATCAAAATAAAAATGCTATTTGCTCTTAATGTCCTATTGATCTTATACTGGTTTTATGTTACTCTTAACATTGGCAATTTTAAAACTAATTTGCTATTATTAAGAATTAAATAGCAAGTTGGTTTTAAAACAATCCGTTTTGGGAACAATAGTTTTAATGTAGTTTTATGGAGTACCTACCCTTGATGCATTCTTTAAAACCCATTAGGAAAACTATTTTATCCTAAGACTATACAGTCAACATAATACCACATTTTAATGAGTACATTAAGAGTATTATAAAGTTTAAAGTTTTAATTTAGTCAATTTGGTTAAAAGAAATACCTTTTGGTCTTTGGATGACTTCATTAAAACTAATTATCATCTTGCCAAGAAGCTATTTTAGTGAACCAGTGCAGTCCGCATGTTTACATGTGAAATGAAATTTTTAATGAACAGGTGAAATGGCAAGTATTAGCAACAAGTACTTTAAATTAAAAAGATGTGGTAATTTTAAAAAAAAGGTGAGGGCAGAAATCAGAAAATTCAATCAGAAGATTCAGAGTTTTTCAATTTTCTGCATTTTTAATAAGATCTATACCCCAGTGGATACGCCTATGGGTATATAAATGAAATTTGTAGTGGGTAATAATTACACCTGTTCATAATTGGGAAGGGTGCTGAGGTGGGATTATTTATTATTAAAATATAATTAATGTAACACAATGTAACGGAGTAACAGTAATATGCAAAACTTACCGTGTTATTTTTAATGAAATTCGTCAAATAAAGATGAAAACGCTACAATCACAAAACCGGCAAAATTTGTGAGGTTAGGATTCCATTCGAGATTTAAAGTGGTCTTACTTTAAATCTATTATAAGGTCACGAGTTTGAACATATTAAAGCATATTGGTTTTAAAAGGAAGCGTAAACAGACTCCTGCGAGAGTCATTGGATTTAGTGGTAAATAAAACGCTGTTTTAAATCTTGTGAGATTTAAAACAATTAATAAAAAATGAACAATTAGTTTTAATCTAGATTACTCCATGTTTTACTGCAATAAAGACTCCGCCATTTTGGACATTTTCAATAGTAAATGAAAAGAATATTATTATTCAATAATTGCGCCTTGGATCTTCTTAGGATTCTTCTTAGATGCAAAATAAAATTTGATCATATTTTTTAATATTTTTTAAATAACAGAAAAATACATTAAATTAGTAGTGATTGAGTTATGTTGAAGTATTTTATTACATTTTATCAGAAAAGTGCTAATCGTTGGTGAATTTTTCACCAGAATGGTTTGCTTTCGAATATTATTTTATGATATGCTTGGTATACGTATGGTGTTTAAAATATTACCCCTCTGCCGGCCATTATACAAACTTAAAAGTCGAGTGACAAACTTTGTCGAGTGTTAGTAAACAAAATAAAACTCTTTTAGGATTAATTAATTATTCTTAAGTTAATTTAGTCCGCGTAAATACATTTTAAGAGCAAAACGTCAGATAATAAGATTTAATTTATGTATTTAAAGTTGCCTTGAAGAACTTTTTAAGAATATAAAATTAAATCTTAATGGTTTTAATACAGTTTTAAAATTTAGTATTGAAGGACTTTTTAGGATGTGCACTTTTTGGCTAGAAGCTGCTTTATGGTGGTCTCCAGGCTGTCTTGAAGATCTTTTGATTTTATTCGAAATTGTATTATGTAGTTTTAAAGCTCAGTTTAAGAACACCAGAGTCAACTAACATAGCAAGGGCCTGTGGATTCAATAAACCTCAAGTTAAAATTTTTTTTGACAACTTGAAAACGGTGTATGAAAAGCACCACATTATTATGGACAATATTTATAATGTCGATTATACGGAGATCCAAACTTCTGCCAAGAGACCTCCTAAAATTATATCCATCAGAGGCAAGAAACAGGTCGGTAGGATCTCGTCCTCTGAACGTGGAACTCTAGTTACGTCCCTATTCTGTTGTTCAAATTTTTTCCACCAACTCTAGTCTTTCCGCGGAAAAGGAAAAACCCTCGGTATCTTGAGGGACCTCCACCAGGATCATTAATGTTAGTTACTGATAATGGTTAGAAACGTCAGAAGGGTTTCTTAAGGCTTAACTTTTTCGTTTCGAGCGTCAGACCAACTGTAGAGCACAAATGTCTTCTTATTCTAGATAAGCATACGTCTCATCGATCCTTAGAGGTTTTGGAATATGCATCTGCTAACAACATAGTTATTTTATCTGTACTTCCACACTCGACGCATAAACTTCCATCGGATAAACAGCCATCGGATGTTGCTACCTATGGCCCTTTTCAAAATATTTTGAGATAGCTCTCGATGGCAAAAATGGCATCGAATGGCAAAAATCTTTCTTTGATGTTGGTGGAATTTTTGCAGAAGATTACTTAAATAGTGCTGTTCCACGCAATATTATCAAAGGATTCAAACGGGGATCACTGACTGATATAGGTGTTTTTAAAGATATTGACTTCATGTTTTCGGACGTGACAGATAATTACTAAAATAGCAATATAAGTCAAATATCAGATGAAACAACATCTAACAATACGGCTGTACCATCTGGAGTTCAAAGAGAAGAGGATAATTCAAGCCACGAAAGGACTACAAATTGTAACATCAGGATGTAATAAAATATATAGAAGTAATGAGTCTTCAAAACACTTTGAAAATATAAACACGTAAAACATAAACAATAATAAGGCAACGAAAAATACAATTTTCGTGAAATCCGCTACCAAATATTAATGCAGATTGCTCATCAATTTGTTAATTTAAGTACGATCTAATATTTTTTTATAGTAGGTAAATTTATTATACAGGGTGACACAAAAAGTGCCCTTTTACTCTAACTTTAAAACAATGTAATTGTTTTGAAATTATTGTAATGAAATTACACCCCAGTGTAATTTATGTAATTCCTTGTAATTTCAATTTTGTTATTAAGCGATATTTATGTATTCCTTCTTTGAAATTTGTTTTTAGGTAGTTTTCATCATGTTCAGTGAAATTCATTATGTTGTGAAATGGTTTAATAAGTTATTATTAATATTATATTATTACGTTATTGTTTTTACCGTAGAAAACAAATGTAACGGTAAACACTTGGTATTTTACGAAAATTAAGTTATTGTAACAAAGAAAAATGTAGGGAATAACGCTTGGCAACGCCATAGATTATTTTAAACTTATAGTAAAAAGGCACTTTTCTGTTCCTTGTTATGCCCGTGAGTGATTGCTATTTAGCATTGGCTTCTATTAAAAAAAATACTTTTGCCGGTTTTCTTCAGTGTAGAAATTCACGTGTTCTTGACTTATCCGTATTTTGTTTTAGGTTGATTTTTGTAAGGTTTTTATAGTGGAATGCAGGAGGTAGTTAGGGAAAGCGGGTACTATTTCTATGGGTTAGTATTACATAAGCGGGGCATAAAGCTTTGGTACACATCGTCTTAAATCTAAATTAGTAGTATTGTTGGGTCTTATTGTTTATCCAGAAAAAAAAATTAAATTAGTATCTGATATTCTCGTAATGCAGAAAGTTACTTTTAAGCAGAACACTGTAAAGATACAATCACAAAAATCTGAGATATTGAACTCCCGTCAAAGAGGAAGCCAGACATAAAGAGAATAAAAAAGTAAAGGTGTCACGAAAATAAAAAGTCACCAAGAGATTACTAACTAAAAGTGTTCGAAAAAAGGATAAAATCCATAAAATATGTGCCATGATGTGGGGTCAAAATTCACGTGCTCGAGAAATTAGGAATCAGTGCAATATTTGTCTATACTAGGTTTACAAATTATACACAGACTATAAAACAGGAATTTACATTTGCGATTACTCTAAAGAAGACGTCATTTCGAAGAGACGGTGAATAGATCTTATTATAATCGTTTTGCCTGAATAGTATTTATTTTTATGTTACTGTGAGAATATTTATTTATTTATTTTTATAATTTATTGTAAAACAAAAATGTTTAATACATAACGTTAGTAAACATTGACTACTTTGTGTTTTATTTAGCTTGTAAAACATTGAATAGGTATGGTAAGCATTGACCGGTTTTGTCCTAAACCATGATCGGTTTTACCCAGTGGTATCGGCCATAACCGATCTTTAGTATACGTTTTCAATTAGAAATCGTTTTGAATACGTTTTTCAATTTTCATATTTTTTGGTTTCAGTATATTTCAACATGAATATTTATCATAAATAGGGAACTGACTGTTCTATTCCTCCAAAAAAAAATTAGTCGACTGAAGCAAAGTCGATCTTTTTATGGAGGCCTATAATACTTACGTGATCCACTTTGCCCGAGTCTCCCCTAGATACAATTTTTGAAGAATTTGTATATTCTTAAAATGGGTATAAAAAATCTCCTACACTATACAGGGTGGAAAATATAAAGAGATTTATTTAAATGGATCATTATTTTCAGTTTTATTCCCGTCCAGATAAAAAATATGTCCCACAGAGTCAATGAGGTTAATGAAGGTACATTCCAAAATTAGTAGCATATATACAGGGAGTCTCGAAAAAACCTGGTACATAATAGAATACATTTTTTAAATAGATCGCCCTGTATATCCTGTTGCTTTTTTTATCGAATTCATTGCAACTCTTACATGTCCACTGCATATTTAAACTTACTAGATAATGTTTTTGTGTAATATACTAACATATTTCAGCGGTGACTCAGAGTCTCTGTGAGCAGCTACTTCATCATTTACTATTTATCTATTTAGAATTTACAACGTACATTTCAATACACAGTAACAGTTGTTTGGCAGTGGAGAATGACCATTTCTCCGAAGATATCATCGTAAACATCAAGGGGCATATTTAACAATCAGATATCTACTTCGACATCCTGAATGACAGATTCTCCAATTTGTGTGACACAATTTTGATTTTACGGTTAAATTACGGAACCATCAGACCGTAACTTTAGTGATCGTTAGAAACGTAAATTTGTATTTTAATGGGGTCGTATACCTTCTAAAATACAACATTTTATTACTTGCCCTTCTATAAGCCCAGTTTACATGCATATACTTGGACATCATGCTGTAACTACTATCTATATTTATGCACTGGGTAGTTATATATTTTGACAACTACCTAGTTACCACCTTTATTTTCAGAGACGAAACAATGTGTAGGGCAAAATTGTAGATTTTTATGTTAGTCCATTCTCTATTGACATTCGCTTGGATGCTCTGCCAATTTTAAAAAACCTGCAGAGCACGAAAGTACTGCCCTAGTATAACGAGATTGGCATTCTGGAAAATTGCTGTTAAAAAAATATGGCAGATTAAAGAATGCGGTGCACGATTTTTTTAAACTAATTCTATCTCCGTTATTTCATAGCGGATTTTAAAAAAAAGCGAGTACTCACTTTAACTATACCTTTTATTAAAAAAATAGTACTGTGATATTAATGCTATAATATTGTGCCGCATGTTAAAGGATTTTGAAGAAGTAAGAAAGATTTTTTATTTTTAGCCTGTTGCGATTTTTATTTTTGAGAGAAACGTGATCAACATCCCTAAATATCAAAACTATCTTGAATTTGTTGTAACCGATAAAGTATCATATTCCAGTCTCTCTGGCTAATTATTATACAACTTTTCTATACTCCCTGTAATAATTTTCTTGAGCTTTATTGACACGTGTTTTGTGTTCAAGCAGGTAGGTAGAAATTGATATCAAGTCACTATAGTCTTCAATTATGCTATAAACTGCTACAAATTTGAAGCGATCAGATTAGTGCAGATAAGGTTAATAATCCGAGAGAACGTGAAAGCCCCAGTTGCTATTAGTTACAATTTACCTTAATTGTGGCCGTAAAAATACGTAGTAAAATAAGTAATTACTACGTGCAAGTAAAAAACCGGCACAACCGCAAAGAATCAGAACAAAACAGAATCATTTTTGACAAGAAATTTTCTTTTGTATACATTCTCAAAATCTACCGTACAGATAAGGACATCGTCCGTAGATCAGTCCAAGATAACTTATATGACAAAGTTAAAATATTAACCAGGATTTTTTACCTGCTTTGTTAAATATCAATGCGTCCTTCTTCCTCAAACCTTAACTGATTGTTATAATAAACAGGGATTAGTGAAAGAGAAATATGTACTAAAATAGTTTTTAGAAGACGGAATTTATCATCTGTGACAATGGACATCTTCCATTGATATATTATCGTACATTTAACTGCGTCTTATCAGGAACCACTGCTTCCTTCTGCTTTATGACAAATACTTATTTGTCGTTTGTAGCAACATCGAAAATAATATGATCGTAAATAATCCCTGTAATAGTGATGGTAATAGTATGTACTAGCAATTGAGTACCTTAAAGCAAAAACAGCAGCAGCCAAGATCTTCTCAAAAATGAGTTTTATGCACTTTTCACATTAATCCACTAAAATCCTTGTTGAATTTCAAATAATATTCACAATACGCACCGCCAAAAGAGCGTCACACAATATATATATATATATATATATATATATATATATATATATATATATATATATATATATATATATATATATATATATATATATATATATATATTAGCTTTGAAATTCTTTGCTATTCATATTTATTTTGTGAAAAGTAATCTTGGGTTTGTAGCATTTCATTACATAGAAATAAGCAAATAGACGAATAAGAAAGAAAACACACTTACCAGTGCTATATCTGGACACACATACGGAAATGAACCACTATACACACGAAAACGAACCACTTAGAAGTTGTACAAGTTCTTTCACCTTTCTTGAGGATCAAGGATTCTTGAGGAAGCAAAAACAGCAGCAGCCAAGATCTTCTCAAAAATGAGTTTTATGCACTTTTCACGTTAATCCACTACAATCCTTGGTGAATTTCAAATAATATTCACAATACGCACCGCCAAAAGAGCGTCACACAATATATATATATATATATATATATATATATATATATATATATATATATATATATATATATATATATATATATATATATATATATATATATATATATATATATATATATATATATATATATATATATATATATATATATATATATATATATATATATATATATATATATATATATATATATATATATATATATATATATATATATATATATATATATATATATATATATATATATATATATATATATATATATATATATATATATATATATATATATATATATATATATATATATATATATATATATATATATATATATATATATATATATAATAATAATAATATACGTTTATTTGTAAACACAATTATATAAATACATAAAACTTGAAATGGTGACAAATCATATTTAAATACATAATTATACATCATACATCATTAAATACATATACATCATTTAAACATATTTAAAGCACCTAAGATTTATGTTAAAATTATATCACCATAATTACCTAGCATTTATACATACCAATAAACAGGAACCACAAATCCGTAGCTGTCTGTGGGAATTCGACATAATATTTGCATCTATAGCTGTACTAAAGTAATTAGTGTTTTGCAGCAAACACCATAAATTACTAACACTAATGCAAAATTTCAAATGATCTATAAAATGTAAAATATAATACTAAAAAATATTTAAAAAAACATTAATGTACAGCATATAAAAAAATATTAAAAAATATTAAAAAATATTAAAAGATTAAAAAATATAAAAAAATATTAAAAAATATTAAAAAATATTAAAAAATATTAAAAAATATTAAAAAATATTAAAAATTTTAAAAAATATTAAAAAATATTAAAAAATATTAAAAAATATAAAAAATATTAAAATATATTAAAAAATATTAAAAAATATTAAAAAATATTCAAAAATATTCAAAAATATTCAATAATATTCAAAAATATTAAAAAAATTTCAAGAATATTAAAAAATATTAAAAAATATTTAAAAATATTTAAAAATATTAAAAAATATTAAAAAATATTAAAAAATATTAAAAAATATTAAAAAATATTAAAAAATATTAAAAAATATTAAAAAATATTAAAAAATATTAAAAAATATTAAAAAATATTAAAAAATATTAAAAAATATTAAAAAATATTAAAAAATATTAAGAAATATTAAAAAATATTAAGAAATATTAAAAAATATTAAAAAATATTAAAAAATATTAAAAAATATTAAAAAATATTAAAAAATATTAAAAACAAAAAATATTAAAAAATATTAAAAAATATTAAAAAATATTAAAAAATATTAAAAAATATTAAAAAATATTCAAAAATATTCAAAAATATTCAAAAATATTCAAAAATATTCAAAAATATTAAAAAATATTAAGAAATATTAAGAAATATTAAAAAATATTAAACAATATCAAAAAACATTAGTCCTCCATACCTATTATTACTGTATTATTTATTTACATAGTAACTAATTTGTGTATTACTGACCTATAAATTTTTTCGCCTCTGTTCTAAATGTATTTAAGAATCTTGTTGTCAATTTAAATATCTTGTATATTTGAGGGAAGCTGATTGTAAAATCTTGGGGCAAGATTCATAAAGTTTCTTCGTCCTATCTATTTAGAAGAAAGGGGAGTTCTAAAGCCATGCGTTTGCCGTGTGCTATAATTATGATTAATTTCTTCTAGAGCCTGTCTGTTTTTAAATTGAAAAATGGTTACAGTAAGAAAAAACAGTTGCCTTAAGTCTAATAATCCAGCCTCCTTATAGAGATCATTTGATGGGTATGTATTTGGTTTTTCTAGTAGTGTTTTTAAAAGAGCGTCTGGATTCTACCAAAGCGTAGTAAATGGTTCGTAAGGTGTGTATTTCAAGAATTTTTTTCATATATTTAAACCTAAAAAGTATAGTTCTTAGTGTGCTACATATACTTGTGATGTGGGTATTCCACCTTAGATTTCGATCTATAGTGATACCAAGATATTTTAATGTTTCTGCCTGTTCTATAGGTATGTATAGGTATATATTTATTGAGGAAAAATGTGGAAGAGCATTTTTATAACAACATTTTTATAACAATAAAAGTAAGGTAAGTACTTTGTTTTTAAATAATTGATTGACAATAATTTATGATCAAAGCACTTCTTAATATTAGGTAAATATTCCTCAGGTAGTCTTTTCCGATCCAGCCAAGTTTCTGCCTCATATAAAATTGCAGTGTCATCTGCGAAGCTTACAATTGTTCCTTCAGAATTTTGTTTTAGTAAATCGTTTATATAGACAATGAAGAGTAGCGACCCTAATATATATATATATATATATATATATATATATATATATATATATATATATATATATATATATATATATATATATATATATGTATATATATATATATATATATATATATATATATATATATATATATATATATATATATATATATATATATATATATATATATATATATATATATATTTTGTGAAAAGTAATCTTGGGTTTGTAGCATTTCATTACATAGAAATAAGCAACTAGACGAATAAGAAAGAAAACACACTTACCAGTACTATATCTGGACACACATACGGAAATGAATCACGATGCATATGAAAACGAACTACTTAGAAGTTGTACAAGTTCTTTCACCTTTCTTGAGGATCTTCAGAGCAGTATACGATTTATTTCATTTATTTATTTATACTGCTCTGAAGATCCTCAAGAAAGGTGAAAGAACTTGTACAACTTCTAAGTAGTTCGTTTTCATATGCATAGTGATTCATTTCCGTATGTGTGTCCAGATATAGTACTGGTAAGTGTGTTTTCTTTCTTATTCGTCTAGTTGCTTATTTCTATGTAATGAAATGCTACAAACCCAAGATTACTTTTCACAAAATAAATATGAATAGCAAAGAATTTCAAAGCAAATATATATATATATATATATATATATATATATATATATATATATATATATATATATATATATATATATATATATATATATATATATATATATATATATATATATATATATATATATATATATATATATATATATATATATATATATATATATATATATATATATACTGCCCCGCTAAAATCAAATGGAGTATCTACTGTTGGCACAAAATGGAGAAATGAAGCATCAACGTTTTTTTGATAGTCCTTGGTAAAATACAATATAGGTTATTTAAAAAGGGTGATTTCTGATGTAAAATGACATGAAAAATCGACTAGAAATGTTATATTAAAAAAAAACTGAAAAGGTTGTACTAAAAAATCAGATACGACTTTTATTGTTAAAAATATTTTTGTGCATGCTAAGCCACAATGCGGTATCTACGTTATTGTCATTTAATATGTAGATACGGCTCTCTAGCTTAGCATTCATAGGAAAATAATAATTAACAAATAAATGCCCTAATTAATTTTTTGTTGTAAAAATATATCTTTTGGCTATTTTTTTATTTAAAAGTGATTTAAAACACGTCTTTAAATTTTATTCAAGAAAAATTTGCACACAAACATCAAACATTAAATAAATTACATAAACTACATTTTGTTAAAAAAATTAAAAATGATAAAACATCTATAAATTATCTAATCCTCACATTCTGGTAAGTTTTTCCAGAAAGTCTTTCTGTTTTCAGGAAGAATTCCTCCAAGATGTTTAAGCAGAGTTTCTTTTTTGGACTTAAGAAATCCACGGGGTTTGCTTTGGCTTGCAACATCGGCTGATAAAACTCTAACAAAAAGTTGCCACGGCTAGCTTTAATCTGGACCATATCGGAGAGATGCGGTCTGCTTGCATATTTCTTTAAGGAAACTTCAGATTTGAAATCTTTCCACTTATAAAATTCTTGGTATTCCATTTTTTTAACTTCGACTCTTCCTTTTTGCGCTTGCTGTACCGCATCCACAAAAACATTAAAATCATAAGTCTTACCCTGTTTTTAAGCGATAGTTCCATTTGGTGGTGGAAACTATCTGATGACATAAAAGTATGTCCCGGTTCAAAATAATTAAGAAATATTTCAGTAGCAGATATTTCATCAGAATTAATCAATCTCACTAAAAACGTTAGCAAACACCAATCCTTGTTCTGGCTAGAACAGTTGTGTAACCATATAGTTATCTGCTTGGCATCTCTATGTCTCTTGAAAAACGAATAAAAACAGCTTACGATGTCTTCTTTGTCTGTGCCTGAAATACCCTAATGCCACAAAACAGCGTATGGTTTCAACTGATGAACCGAGTCGTACAAAGCTTTCATTGTAGTCAAGTCTTTTAACAAAAATCACTTTTTTTAAAACTATCCACCCTCGGCAACATAATAATGTTCTTCAAATCTGCAGAAACACCGATAGTGCCCGATAGTCTTCAAAAAATTCTGGTAAAATTCTCTAGATTCACTAGCACGAATCTTATGGTTTCTCCAACTAGAACATAAACTGCTGTTCAAAATTATCGCACCACGTTAATATTTGCTAAAATTTGAAGTCTCATAACTTTTTTACTTTTAGTCCAATTTTGATATATTTTTTAGAATACTGTAGATAAAACGACTAATTTCAACTTGCATATCCAGTCTTTTGTTAACTGAGGACGGTTTAGGTATTATACAGGGCTAACTAAAAGATTGTTATATAACCCTAATTTTAAAACACTCGGTGGAATAATTTCGTAACCAAATTCTTTAAAAATACCAATTTTTGTTAAGAACCATTCCTTTCCTACATTTTGTTTTTTGGTCCATGTTAAGCATGAAAGCCTTTCTCTGTTCATCAGTTAAAATTCAGAAATTTGTATTTATTACAGTTCTTTGATTTTCATTGATATAACTCAACTTTTATGCAACTCTTTATATCGCAGGCTGGCAGTACTTTATGCTTTTCAATAATTTTGGTTCTCTTCATATTTTTTCTTATATTTTAGTCTTTATCTATCCACATCTTTCTTGGGTTTCCTGCCTTTGTGTAACCTTTGTCATCTAAATTTTTTGTTGTATTATTTTCTGCAGAGTTTTCATTTGATTAATTAGGAATTATATTAATTATAGAAAGTATAGACCATGTGAAGAAGGTGGAATCAAGAATGTAGGATATCGATATTATGATGGATACTCCTCCTGATACTTTCGTTAAACCAGTCATAATAAATGTAAATGATGACAGTGATAGTGAAAGTGACTTATTTTCAGATAGTGAATAATGACATGAATTTCTGATGTTAGTTTTTGTGAAGAGTCTACTAATAAGTGACAGTGATGTGATTTACCGCTTCTGTAGTAATTGGTACGAGTTTTCTTATATACGTAAAATGCCGCACAATTTTTTGCTCTAGTTTGTATATCAGTCGAAAACACTATATATAGGGGAGACCGGGGTTGGTTGTTACAGGGGCTGGTTGTTACATTTAAGTCAAGTTCCGCGCGAAGTGTAAGACAGCGCCACCATCAGACTGGCGTGTGCATTAACGCTCAGTCCATGTGTCACTGTAATGGCGGCATAATCGGTGTCACGGTTGTCCGGTAATTTCAATTTGTGTGTTTTACGCCCGTGTTAGTAATTATTTTTTAACTAACTATTTGTGTTTCTGTTACTACTATATAAGAAGGACTCCTCAGCTGTTTTGTCGGATGAAACACCCATATGTAAGTATTAATTCTGTATATTGTTCATTTGCATTCAGTACACGGTTAGGTTAGTGTAAGACGGTTTGTTTTAAATGTGTGATTGGGGTAGGTTGTTACAGTGTTCATGGGGCAGGTTGTTACACTGTAACAACTAACCCCGATATACGGTCTTTATGGAAATAAGGTAGATTATGTTATCTCTGCATTTACAGAGAGCTTTTTGTTAAATAGGCAACAAAATGAGAACCTACAAAAGAAAAACTGAAAGAGGAAATTCATCAGCAGAAATTTTCCATACGGCTGCAAAAGAAGTCCTGGAAAATGGAAGATCTCTTAGGACGGTTGCGGACGAATACTCTATAAGGTAAGATACTTTTACATGGGTCATATTTTTGTTTGCTGAATAGAAAGTTGTCTAACATTTTAATATAGTTTAGTATAAATTCAAGAAATTATAAATTATATCGATATATTCAAATATTTCCCTAAAATATTTGATTGTTAGGTACCTTTCTTTTTCAGGGCCAAATGAACCAAATCCTACGGTTGGTTACAAGAGAAATCGACAAATTTTGCCTGATGCGCTGGAAGCTGAACTCGCTAACTACCTACTCGAATGCTCCAAAATGTATTTTGGTTTATCGACTAAAGAGGTCAGAAGATTGGCCTTTGAATTTGCTATTAAAAATAAGATATCCGTTCGACAAGCCTGGCAAGACATCGCAATGGCTTCAGCTGACTGGTTACAAGCATTTCTTAAGCGGAATCTAACATTGTCTTTACGTACACCTGAAGCCACTAGTCTTAGCCGAGCAACAAGCTTTAATAGAGAAAATGTGAACAAATTCTTTAATCTGCTAGAAGAAGTCATGGATCGATATAAATTTGAATGCCACGACATTTACAATGTCGATGAAACGGGAATCACCACTGTTCAAAGGCCTGACAGAATTATAGGTGTGAAACAAGTCGGATCTGTGACCTCTGCCGAAAGAGGTGCTTTGGTTACATTGGCTGTAGCCATAAGTGCTAGCGGAAATATGGTTCCTCCAATATTTGTTTTCCCGCGCAAAAATTATAGGAGCCATTTTGTTGCAAGTGGCCCACCTGGATGCATGGGAACTGCAAATAAGTCAGGTTGGATGGGTCAGGAAGATTTTGTTACATTTCTTGCGCATTTTATAAAGCATACGAGGTGTACAAGAGAACGGCCAGTTTTACTGCTTCTGGATAATCACGACTCACATCTTTCCATTAAGGGCATAGAATTATGCAGAGATAATGGTGTTGTAGTCTTATCTCTGCCACCACATTGTTCCCACAAACTCCAGCCCCTAGACCGATCTATCTATGGCCCGCTGAAGAAATACGTGAACAGTTTGTGCGATTCTTGGTTGAGAAACAATCCTGGAAAGACTATGTCAATTTATGACATCCCAGGCATTGTGCGCGATGCTTTACCATTAGCTGCAACCCCAAAAAACATTCAGTCCGGATTTCGAGTTTCCGGAATTTGTCCAATTAATAGGCACATTTTTAATGATGATGTGTTTCTTCCATGTGCTGTGACTGATCGGCCTATCCCTCTTAATGACCAAGATGAAGTTGAATCATTCACTCAAGAATCTAACAATGTAGATCCAGAAAACGAAAAAGAGATCTTACAAATACCTCACACTTCACTTGAGTCACCACCTCACAACTCACTTGAGTCACAGAATGCCGAGGTACCCACTACTTCTAAATCGTCTGGTGTTTCAAATGAGACACTGTATTACAGCCCATCAGATATACGACCAGTCCCAAAAGCTGAACCACGCAAAGTCAATGTTAAAGGTCGTAAACGTCGTAAAGCTGCTATCCTAACAGACACACCTAACAAAGAGAATTAGAAGAGGAACAAAAAAAACGAGATGCCAAGAAACTTAAACAGGAAATAAAACTAAAAGGAGTGAAGAAAAACATTACCGCAAATAAAAAAGGGAAACAACTTAAAACACCGACAAAACGTGTGAAAAAAAACATAGAAAGTGAATCAAGTGATGACGATGATGCAATTTGTTTAGTTTGTGCTGAGAATTTTTCGGAATCCAAATCGGGTGAAGAGTGGGTAAAATGCACAAAATGTTATTCATGGGCTCATGATAAGTGTGTATATGCAGGTTTATTCTTTGTATGCCGAAACTGTGACTCAGATGATGATGTTTAAGCTTGTAACAACGAAGCCCAGACATGTAACAACCGACCCCCGTACGGGGTAACTTGTTACAAGTAACATAACCTCTTAAAAATATTTACTGTGTATTTTGTGTTTGATATAAAAGAATATTACTTTATTTATTATGTAGGGATAAGTACGAAGTATATGCTAACAGTATAGGCTTTTGTAATATGTTCAATAAATAGATATTAAAAACATATATGTAAAAATTGTAACAACCAACCCCGGTCTCCCCTACCTTAACGGATCAATGAAATAGATATAATTTTTTTTAAAATATCTATGGTTATTTCATCGGGAGCAATGTCATTGTTACTAATAGATGGTAAAAACAAAAATTTTATAAGTTTGTTTCTGATTGGAACATTATAAGGGTTCTCATGAATCTTAGTCGCCATTTGTGTACCTATACGCAAAAAAATAATTAGATGTTGATTAGATTAATGATTAGATGTTGAAATAATTAGATTTATCTACGTCAGTTGCAATTTTGTGATCGTTGTTATTAACAATACAAAAGGACAATTTATTCTTCAAATCAGAAGCAGAATTAGTGCCATATTTAATTTCACGAAAAAAATATTTATAGTCGTTTTATGCTTCTAGATAATATTGGGATTTAGTTTATAAATATTAGTTTTAGTTATTAATATTAGTATTTATAGATGCAATATAAATAATATTTACAAAAAGTTATAAATAAAGTATATATAAGTATAAATATTAATTTATAAATATTAGTTTATAAATAATCCCTAACTTCGCTCCATTTTGATTTGAGTGTATTTCTTGTCGCAATATGTATGTTCGGATACGTTTTCATTTGTTAATAATTATTTAACAGTCATTTCATAAACAAATATCAATTAACACGTTTTCACTATCATTCCATTCTGGTCCCTTTCTTTTTCTCTTTTTCTCTCCTTTGAAAAAAAAGCACAACATTCTTATTACACCCGATATAAAAAGCAAATTATTTTTTTTTTCAAAAAAATTCAGAACTGCAAATTATCTAGGATCCTAACTTCCAACTGCGCAAAACAAATTCATTCGAATCGGCAAATAGGACAAATAAGTAAGAATTATCGACAATTTTGCTTTAGACGTCCACGAGTTTATAATAAATAATAAATAAATGCATAATATTCTATAATTATTAAATCAGCAATAAATTAAAATGTGTTCCCGTAAAAAATAATTAAGCGTGGTTTTATTGAAAGCTCTTATTAACGACTCCACAATTTACTGATAGCGACCAACAAAAATCCAGTTGAGAGCCTTTACAGATATTGTCTGAAAGCTATTTCGATATGTTCTTAGAATTCCACGATGCCTCTTAAATTAGCGCAAAACATCAAAAGCAAACAGAAACAAGATTCCCTTTTCTATACATCCCATGCGGTTAAAATATTTGCATACCGATAAAAATCCTTGCATAATAATTCCATATCTCATATTTATATACCCACTGATTTACTTATAGCCATTTTAATAAAACACAAAAATATATATTCTAGTTTTTTAACTATTTACAACATGAATTCTTTCGGGTACGTAATTTATTTTTTCGACTACCAGATAATTTTCCAGTACATCTCCAAAGTTATGTATTTACTATAAACCGTAAAGAAACATTATATTAACATAGTAAATTTATACAACGGACAAAAATCAGAAACCATTTGTTTGGTTTGGAGAGATCAAGCAAAAGTAAAACTATATGCTTACCAGTATATCCAAGTACTGATACACATATTCGATCAGGTGACAAGATGCCGTCTCAACAGATGTATGTATATGGGTCGGAGTGTAGTAGTTTCACTTCCACTACAGCACTTAGGCCTCATTAGGCCCCTTGTACATTCCTCCTTTTACTTACTTGAGTACTTTTGTTCAAACTATCCTATTTATTACTGGTGACTTGGTGGCAAAGTCTCTTACAATTTTTATGTATGATATCATGGTCTGAGTTACTGATATTTATTGCTCTGTTCTCATTTTATCTGAGACCGCGCGCCCGCAGCCGATGTGTTGAGTGATCCCAGGTCTCAGGTAGACTGTCACAATCAGTCCGCCGAAGCTTACCTAAGGTCACCCATTCAAGAGCCAGCCGGCGCCCACATTGCTAAACTCGGAAGATCGAAATCTTACCGGCCAAGTATTGCGACTAGACTGTTCTATTCTTTTGCATTATAATTCGCATTAAAATTTCTTCTTCCATTTGCACTATAACTTGCATATATATAAACTTCGTACTTGTGCATTGCAATTGTCATAGTGACAATCATACTTCCATTTGTATGAGAATAAAATTAGTCCTATATAACTTCTGCTTTATTATTATCTCAAACTTTTCAGGTCATAATTTAAAATCTATAGTTAATAAATATTCTTAAATTTCAATCCCTTTGACAACACAAAGTAGGAAATTATAGAGCCCATGTATTTTGGCAATAGTTTCAGGGTTGTTTTAGGATTTATATTTTGTTAGAAATAAACATATTATACATCAATCAATGGGAAATGTTATTCTCTTTAAATTAAGACTCCTGACAATTTTCCGAAAAAGTAATAGTTTCTGAGACAAAAAAATTTTTAAAAAAATACCGTTGGGGGTGGTTTTGGGGTAGTTTCTAAAAGGGATCGCCAGACCTTCATCATATCTTTATTTCTAGTCCCCTAATAAAGACTTTTTGAGCAAAGGCCAAACTTTAACACGCACGGTAACTCACACTATAGGATTCATACTTACTATAATCTTTTTTTATTATATTTTACCTTAATCTCGAGTGAATTTAAATTTACTGAAAGCCAAAATTTTTAAAAAAAGACAATTTTTTTTGTTTTTTAAATTTTGTTACTTCAGTTCATGAGTGAACCATTCTTTGTTGTTTTTTCCAGATAAGCGACTCCATTCAGGTTATCTGGTGGGTAAAGAGGTCCAACGACATGTTCAGCAATTACACTAATCTAAACATTGACTCTAAACTTATTCTGAAATTAAGTTTGCTTTTTTATTTACGCTAACCCACCCAATAATGTATATTATGAAAACTTTAATTAAAACTTCACGAGAGCATTTTGATTCATCATTTCATAAAATAGATTTTGATATATACTGTTAAAATTATGGCAGTCAAACCTCTAACGCCATGTATAATGTGTTCCTTCTTCACTGACAATAATATATAGATTTAAGTGAAGGTATGGGTAAATATTGTAGGCGCTCTCTAGCCGGATACAATATCAGAAATTTAAAGTGTGCAAGGTTGAGAACCCGATAATGAAGTTGTTTTTAGAATAAGCGTATAAACCACAAAAAATGCATATCATGCAATCGTTCACCTCGTCGGTCTTGTTAAAATATGACTGTACCCCTTGAGATTCGACTGTCTTCTTCGGGGTAACTACAATGGCTGTGGGAGCAATTCAAGCTAGCTATGTCAGGAATGTACCGAAGACCACCGCCATGCATAAGCACACTAGACTGTCGGAGTAGATGAGCGCTTACCTGAGCCACCACCGCATTCCCAACCTGGCCTTCTTGATGAATGTTGATTAAAGAAGCAAGAAGGCGAGGATGGAGAACATTTATACTATGTCGAGCTATAAATTTCCA
>CAXKVY010012155.1:0-20434 GCA_964058915.1 Tetropium fuscum
AAAACTCTTTGATGGGAAGGAATAGCAGACTAATTAGGCATAATAAAAGAATTACGTACGCAGCGCCATGAACATAAGAAAACTGAAGGTATTAGAAAACAAATACCTACGCCTCATCACGGACTTAAATAGATACATCTCCATCAGAGACTAACCAATTTTAACCATGATTTTTAAACTCTATTAGCTTTACCATTCTGTTTATTTCTTTGTTTTTCGTCATTTTTGTTTCCAAATTCTACAAAATTCACCAATTTTATATGCATTACTAGAAACTATCAAATTCAAATACATTTTTCCACTCTAATTAGTCACAAAATTAGTCATTTCAAGGGGTTTTTCTCTTTAGCTGTTTTACCCTCAAACAAACCACGTCTCAAAGAGAGGCACAAATATTTAACACACTGCTACTTTTATTTAATTCGATGCCCATTGGACAATGTCATTAAACGATGACATTCCGCCCCTTGAAGTAAGCTGTTAATATACTTTCCTAATTTTACTTTAAGCCTCCCGTACCCACCCCGGCGTGGCGCCCAGCCTCTCAGTTGCCGCGGCGCTTGATAGTAGTACTAGTAGTAGTGCTCACCACCCTGTAACTATGAATGTATCCTATAGCTTATGAAACTGTGCCTAATTCTCGAGTGTATATGTTGAGCATATTTACTATATTTCCAAGCTTTCCACCCACAGCTTTATAAATTAGTTTAGTTAATTTGCGGGACAATTAATCTTAGCTCGACAAGGCACGCATATCATAGGAGTTTCTTAGGCATTAGTAAGCATCTGGCATATCAGCAACTCGGAAATGATACGCGATGCCTTCATTTATAATACGATATTATCTAGTGGAGATTGGAACAATCAGGAAGAGCTTTGCTTGGACAGTTATTAATCAGTACAAATGATGTATTCTTAATTCCTCTTTGCCAAGTTTCCGGCAGAGGTGGAACTTGGTACTGGTGAAATCCCCTCTCCATGGAATAACTAGAGATGGTAATAATAAATACATAACTCAATTTTTTATCCCCTCGAATCCTAGCAACGGTTGTATTCGAAAATAAACGCTCGCTAAAAAAATGATGCACGAGAGTGGCTCGAGCATAATAGGAATTCACGCCATATGGAGCGGCTGATGGATTCTGTTCGCCTTCGTTCTCACTTGTTGAAACCGCTAATGGAAGCGCAGATTTGAGGGAAGATTCTCGAGACAAGTGTTGAGGGTTGGGGGCAGCTTGGGCAAGCCAAGTAAAAAAGGAAGACACACTTACCAGTTGTATATCGGCTGGACATATATACGGAAACGAATCACTTAGAAGTTGTATAAGTTCTTTCACCTTCATTGAGGATCTTCAGAGTGATGACGATTTGTTTTATTGATCATTTATACTTGAATTTAAAATTATATATATATGTATATATATATATATATATATATATATATATATATATATATATATATATATATATATATATATATATATATATATATATATATATATATATATTGAAACAAAATACGTTTTAACATGTTATAGTTAGACATTTATTGCATGATATTAGCAAATACTCCGTGTAATTAGAGTATATAATAAATAAAGATAGTCAAAAACATTTTAAAACTAAATATATACATAAATTTAATTATTAATTAAAATTATTTGATATTCATTTATAAAAATATGACCAACATGTTAGGTATAACAATATTCAATTAAACATTGTACATTTACCACTAAATGCAACGTACTCAAATTTGACGGAATAGCTGTAATTTAAATGAAGCAAATTGTAACATATTTCATATTATAAAGCGAGTAGAAATAAAAGTAGTATATTTATCTAAAGTAAGCATATATCCAAATGGTAATTTCCAATGACATATTATGTCAAGTATAAGGCAAACTTCATAGAGGAAACTATTATACCTTAAACAAATAGAGAAATGTATAAATTAACAAAGCATTGTAATGTAAAATTAATATTAAATTTTAAAAAACCGTTAATATGTGATAGACATTTTAAAAATCAGTGACGGTGCTAAAACGGCGCAGTAACTTATAAAGTAAAATAATAATCAAGTGTACATACAAAAACAGGATACCAGTAGTCATTTTCCTGGTTACCAAGGAAGTGAGACAATGGAAAAAACAATTTTATTGATAGGTTACCAAAATTATTGGGAAGAAGCGGGTTGTAAAATTTGTTAAGAATTAATTTGTTGTAAAAAGTTAAAATATTTAAATAACTAGAGTAAATTCAACTTAAGAACATTTAAAAAGGTTGTGAGTGTGAAAGGAGTTAAAATTCAAGATTATCTATACGGCGTACAATATGTATGTATAGTTCAACGATCGGCAACCCTGACCTACACAATGTTTTTCATTGGCGTAGACATTTTTTTTTCTTAGGGGGGTGAAAGTAGAAGGTGATCTAGGATGGTAAGTACCTACATAAAAATAAAGTCCATGAACAATAGGTACCTACTTACAAGGGGTTAAACTACTTACAGGGGGTTAAAGTAGTAGGTTTTTATATGTAGATTTTCAACACTACAGCTGATATTGAATGCAAGTTTCCACACAACTCATGAAGTATTGCTTTCAGCGCGTTACCATTTTTCAGTGGGTGGTTCGCCAGTAGCCATATTTCCCACAAGAAACAAAAATAATATGTACAAAATAGCTAAGTAGTCGAGAAAAATAAACTTTAAAACGGAAAAATGAAATAAATATATACCTATTCCAAAATAGAGCAAAAAATTTTTAACAAAAAATGAAACACTAAAATAAATATATATTTCAAAACATTCTCAACAAAAAATAAAAACAATAAAATAAATACACTCATATTCCAAAATAAAGCAAAGAATTCTCAACAAAAAATAAAAACAATAAGAGAAATAAAATAAATAACCTGTATCCAAAAACGCCGGCCGGCAAAACCTGTACGCCGGCAAACCATTTCTCATATACTTCGGAATTCATTTCCTCGTGGTAGTCTCCGCTCTTCTTAGATTGAAATATCAGTTCTCCATTACGCAAAAATCCACTATCACTTCCAATATGCGTTATGATTAAACGGTGACCTTTTCCAGACGGCATTTTTAAACCAGTTGTCCAGCCTTCAATCGCAGCTTGCCGTGCATTTTTCACTTTTCCATCCTGCCAGACTCTCTTCATAGAATGTCCTTCGTTGACCCACGTTTCGTCAGTGTAAAAAATTTTCCGCTCCTCGTTTCGAAACTTTTTTATTTTTCGAAGATTATCCATCCGCCAAGCAACTATTTCATATATTTCTATGAGAATACTTTTTCTGTCTACTTTTCCATGCTTAAAATTCATGTCTTTCAAAATTTTTGCCAGACTACTGCACATTTTAGATATAATATCATTTTCACTTATACCTTGCAGCACCTTATCTAAAGTGGGCAATTCGTTATTTCTAAAGAAACCGTGGACCGTTCTACGTATCGCATTTTTTGCATCATCGTCCACTACAATCTTATTTCGACCGCTTTTTGGTTATATATATATATATATATATATATATATATATATATATATATATATATATATATATATATATATATACACGCGAATATCTTAACCAACGCACTACACATTTGCTACTCCGTTCACTAAACACAGACGGCGCGTCATTTCGATGTATACCTACATAGGTAGGTATATAAATAATATATTAGCAATACCCGCAAACCCGCCACTGTAAGAGAACCGAACGTTCCGAGAGTCCATAGGGACTGTTAAACTAACGCAGACGGCGCGTCATTCCAATAAGTTAAAAAGAGATATACCGCTTCAATATTCGTTATTGGAGAGGTCGTGGATCGGCGTTGCCGCTTTTAACTATAAAAATAAATGTTTACGTGATTGTCATATTTAAAGTAGACGTACGTAAGTAGTAGAAGAATTACATGTGGCAACTGCGCGGTATCTTATATGGGGTCAGTTAACTATAAGTACATATTGAATGAAGAATAGAGAAGAATTTCGACGTGTAGAGACTCAGCAGGTAGCAGAAAGGCCTAAAAACATCACAACGTTTAACGAGGTACCTCTATTAATTTATCTGATCAGAGTAAAGTAAGGCTTGCTAAAATGTCATATACCTATATCAATATATAAACTTTTATATAAAAAGTACTCAATGCAAACTTGCTTACCAATATTGATATCAACTTTATATAAAAGTTCACAACATAGTTAAATTCGTTAAATCTTATTAAGTAGATGCACATGTTAGTAATATGTGTAGTTATATATAATTTTAGGTTATAATATATGAATTATTCGATTGAACATCGAACGCTTTTAAATCATTTCTATGTAAATGTTCCATTTTTTTTAGATGTATAGCTTAAAGCTACACTGCATAAGTTTAAAGATTTGAAACTTAGCTATATTAACAAATTATTTGAAAAGAAAACAGGTAGATGGAGCTACATGCACCGTAGAATTTTATATATATCACAGATTTCGTAGGTGTTATCTATGGTAAATAATAGTATACAACCAAAATTACCAATCTAGAAGTATATAATTAGTTGTTTTCTCTACTCGAGGTAAATAATATAAATATAAAGAGGTTATCAATAAAAAATGTATTAAAATTTGGGTAAGTTGTATACATTTGTCTTTGTTGTGAATGGATATTTTCTTCTGTTGTTTTACCTTACAGAACCGGCTCCATGAAAATAAGAGCATGCTACAATAGTGATGAGAGGGCAGCTAAGTACAATAAGGTAATGAGCATAATAAGTAGGTACAATTTCATAACCATATAACTTGTATTAAATGTCAATTTCCAAATCATATTAAATTCTTAAATTTGAAAATCTTATTCTAAAGTAAACTTAATAACAAAATTATATTAAAAATTAACATTATACTTTCAAATAAAATTCCAAAAAGTGAGATAATAATAACAATAAAAATAATGAATAATAATAAATCATAATCACATATATATATATATATATATATATATATATATATATATATATATATATATATATATATATATATATATATATATATATATATATATATATATATATATATATATATATATATATATATATATATATATATATATATATATATATATATATATACGTATATATATATATATATATATATATATATATATATATATATATATATATATATATATATATATATATATATATATATATATATATATATATATATATATATATATATATATATATATATATGTATATATATATATATATATATATATATATATATATATATATATATATATATATATATATATATATATATATATATATATATATATATATATATATATATATATATATATATATATATATATATATATATATATATATATATATATATATATATATATATATATATAATGCGAATTGTAGCAGAGAGCGAGAAATGATCAGAATATTACATTAATAATCTATATCGCGTTAAGTTAATTAAGTGACGTGACGTTAAGTTAATTAAATTATTCTCTACTGTCAAAAAAAGGAGAACTTGATCCAATGATTATTAACGCAAAGGTGCGATAATACGCACTTAGCAAAACGAAGCACTAGTACACTAAGAAGGTGAGATGTTAACTAGGTGACTACGGTGAGCAGACTGAGACTTTTCCGAAAAACGCTCTGCATTTCGAATGCAGGAACGTAACAGTAGGTATCCTTTATTTCATAAAAATAAATTTTTCATTGACTGTATTTTCTTAATCTGGTATCATCACGCCATAGTATACCGCGAGTCAGCATAGAGCTAATCTGAATAACAGTACAGAATGCCAATACGCGTCTCGTACTTCGGTAAAATGTCTCCTATTTCGTTATTAAAACATCATTAATTTTAACTCAGAATATAATCTAGTACGGAAATGCATGCTAAATATAATATTAATTATTCTATTAGTGTATTTAGGCTAGACTATAACGGCCTTTTTCATGGAACATATATTATGCAGATATTATACACGTACTACTTGCTCCCTCAGTATATAGAATATCAAGACAAAATGCAAATTCAATGTCTGCAAGAATCTAGTGAAACTGTAAAGGCTCTAATAACGTGCCGACGCGACGGGCGGAATCTCGATCGATATAATAAATTCTGCAACGCTTTTCTTTCAGGAAAAGTAATGATTGCAATTTATTTGGTTTTTCCAAGCAATAGCACAATATTTTTTGCGTTTTGTTATGACATTTTACCGAACATTTTCGTTAAATCAAAATAATAGAATTGACCGCAGCGGTTTCATTTATTGTGCTATAGATTTTATCAGTGGACAGCTGGGATTGTTTGAAAATATTATATGCCATTGGTCAGTTGAAATAATGTTATCAGGAAACTATACGATGCCGATAGCAGTTTGTCATAAATGAAGGATTAATTATTGTTGAACATAACATTTAATGCACCGATTGTACGTTAAGTTGGGCTTAGTTAAGTCGACTTAAAATATTAAGTCAGGATTATTTTTAATTCAAATGCACCGTTAAAAATTCATAGACTTATTAGTCTATGAAGTCCAGTTAAAATGTCGACCGCCTAGTGACTTTTGGATTATTTTGTTGAAAAATTTTGTGAAAATTGACATGAAAATAATTTCAATTTGAATTTTCGAAGGTAGGTATTTAATTTTGCATCAATATATCTTCTCTCTGTATGGTCGAAGATCGTAATATCATTATACATTATAAAGGGTCCGCCAATAAGCGCGCTCGATCTTTAAAATGAAATAAAGCAAGTTGTGTGAGAGGTATAAATGAAATTTATTTTTTGTTTGAAAGAGTATTCGAAGGCATTATGTATGGAAAATAATATCGGTCAAATGTCCACCTCGGCTTCGCTGGGTGGCGCGCATACGAGAAGTCCAATTTTCAATGACTCTGGCGCACAAATCGGGCTGTATTTCATCGATGGCGTGGCGTATGTTGACTTTGAGGGCATCAGTGTTTTGTGGTTGGTTTGCGTAGACCTGTGATTTAAGAAAACCCCACAAGAAATAGTCTAGTGGGGTTAAATCGCACGATCTCGGTGGCCAGTTGATGTCGCCTCCGCGCGAGATAACCATTCCTCCGAAGCGCTCGTGCAGAAGATCCATTGTGGCGCGCGCTGTGTGGCTCGTAGCGCCGTCCTGCTGAAACCACATATCCTCGACATCCATATTGTCGATTTCATGCCAGAAAAAGTTCGTTATCATGGATCTGTATCGTTCGCCGTTTACCGTGATGGACACACCATCGTCGTTCTCGAAGAAATACGGCCCGATGATGCCTCCGGCCCAAAATCCACACCAAACAGTTACCTTTGCTGGGTGCATTGCGACCTGGTGGACCTCCTGTGGATTGTTCTCGGCCCAATAACGGCAATTCTGCTTGTTGACATTCCCATTTAACCAAAAATGTGCCTCATCGCTGAAGATGATTTTGCGACCAAAATCGGGGTCGACTTCCAACTGCTCTAAAGCCCAATCAGCGAAGATACGGCGCTGTCTATGGTCGTTTATTTTGAGCTCTTGTGTCAGCTGGATCTTGTACGGATGCATGCCCAAATCCAGATGCAAGATTCGGCGAAGTGATGTTTCCGAAAGGCGGAGTTCCTGTGCGCGACGTGAAATTGACTGTCGCGGATTTTCACGCACACTATCGCGCACAGCGGCGACATTCTGGGCAGATCGGACGTTTCGACGACGCGTCGGTGTTGGCTGATTGTTCACCGAACCGGTTGCCTCGAATTTGTTAATCAAACGACGGATAGTCGACTCAGCAGGACGATCAATTGCACCGTAAAATTGGCGGAGCGCGCGGAACGTTGCTCGAACCGATGAATGATTTTCGTAATAAGTTTTAACGATTTGCACATGTTTCTCGCGGCTGAATTGGTTCATGGTGATTTGTGAAGATACACTGAATAATAACAACTACGTTTGCCAACTCTACCACAAACAACATGGCCGCCATGAGCTGTCAAAGATCGAGCGTCCCTATTGGCGGACCCTTTAGATACAACTTTAATATCTACATTTATCCAGCAAATCATGGTAGATGAAAGTAAGAGGCTAACTTATTGTTCAAAAAAATAACTCTTTTTTTAAATTGCAGAAAAACAACACGAAATTGAAAATATAGAGATTGATGGTATTACATCTGAGGAGAAAAATAAAGAGTGGGTAGAAATTGCAACAGTTTTTAATACGAGGTATCCAAATCTGGTAAAAAGGTCAAAGGAAAAAATTGCCGATGAAAGGAAATCTAGATACATGGCCGGTGATGACCCTGCCCCTGTAGAGATTTTCTGGAAATGACGATTTTCTAATTAATTTAATAGTTAATACCAAAATTGATGTACCTATATATGGTTTATCAAATCCAAATGATGAAATACCCTTTTTAAGAAAGAAAGAAAAAACATATTTTAATATTTTTGCGCTGATGGCCGATTGTGAAATATCTACTCCAAGAAGTTTGTGGCTTTAAAATATCGGCTAATTACGAGAACCAAACATTACGAAAATGTTTGGATATCGCGTGCACGTGCAGGTATTAATATTCGGCAAGAGTTTCACGCATTTAATTTAATTCCTAATACTGCACAGCAATAAATTATCATGCGAATGCGGAGAACGCCGTTAAACCATATTATCCATATCTTAAATACCCCCTCAAACTTTAAAGTCCAGTAAAGTTATAAGTATCACCATAAATTGCCTAAATTAACACCGAAACTTGGTAATTAAAATATAGTGTTATTAGATCGTGAGCTGTCAGCAAACAAATTTATTTTGCGTATGTGACTCAAGGAACATTTATATATTTCATGCCTGAAATATCAACACCAAAACATTTTTTAAGAAACTAATTTATACTAAGAAACTACCCTATTTATACCAAAATTATTACTTGCGTGTATTGCTTTTTTATTTTAATTTTGTCCAATATTTTTAATATAACCTGAATAAATATGATTTGAAAATTTGATTTGGAAGCGCTACTATAATAATAAACAAACCTTACAGGAATAAAATTAAAGCCTTACTAGAGAGCAATACATATTATAGAACGCTCATACTAGAGTTCCTACTCGAAAATAAAAGCAATAGGGAATAATTATTCATACATCAAATATATTGCCGCAAGGATTTAGAATACTCGTGCAACAGTAGGAAATTGATTACATTTCCAATATTTGTTGGATTTAAGCCGCTTACACTCTAATTAATTCAACTGTTCTTGTTAACAAAGTGCAGAATAAATTGGGCAGGTGATATAATGGCTGCAGCACTGCAGATCTCCCCGATGTCTGAGACTGTGATCGTTAGCTTTAGCTGGTTCTATATTTTCCTGCCGCGGAATCAACAACTCTGAAAATCCGACCTGCAAGTAGGTCACGGAGATCACGCCATCGTCACCATGTTACGAAGTTTTCCAATAAATGACAATTAGATATACCTACCCATACTCGTAGAAAAGTATCGATGGAACGCTAAAAGACGTATATCAACTCTGATATTGTTAAAAATCGAATCGAATAGCTGGGGTCGATTTGCACCACCTACTTCGGTGTGCGAGACTATGAGCTGTACACGGTAAATGTAATACATATTTTATTGTTCTTCAATTAATATAGACGAGACATGACTCAACAAAATTTTTCTATTCACAAACGTAAAACTAAATTACATGTTTATTTTTCGATTTTTAATAGATAGGTTGTAGTTAAAAAGCCTTTACATTTACACCAAACCAAACCAAACCAAAACACTGAACATTATCTCAACTAGCTCGACGTTTGGCATTTCGCCAATCAAGTTATCATCATCGGGAGATAATTAAAAATTCTGTTTAAAAAAAAATTATGTGTTAATAAATTAAATTATGTGCCTGCAGCATAAGAATGATAGGTTCAAATCGAAAAATACCTCATTCGTATTGCCATTTCTAATACATCTCGTCATTCAAGAAGAAGAGTCGTTGATGAATAAATTATGTAAGCATTAACTCTTGGACCTTAAAAACAAATACCTAATTGTTGTGCAACAACTTATATCCCGTACAGATAATAATAAATTCATATTATAGGACAGCTTTTTGCAAAAAGGAACCAACCCACAAATTAGAATTGAGATTTTAAGATAATAATTTATAGTGAACCATAATCTTTCATGCGAAAAAGATCCAACTCACATTCTGGTACCTCACATTCTGGTACCTATTAGCTACTGAACCAACATACGAACTGAGCTAGGTGCATAAGTTGGTGCGTAAGGTGTAATGTGCAACATATTCTAAAAACTCCTTTTGATTATATATCAATGCGTTGGGTATCCGATGGCATCCATATTTTCGGCCACTATCATATAACGTTTATAATGCCTAATTTATTAAATAAGTTCGGTGTTAGGAACTAAAGTGAGAAAGGTGAGGAAATAACTTATAGAATATTTATGGCATGTAAACTGTCTTTCCCCTCTAAAAAGAATTGCCCGCTGATCGATGAACGAATATACAGATAGACATGTATTATTCATTGGAATTTTTAACTTTAGTGTGGTCGTATTCGGAGGCCTAGAGGGCAGACACATTGGTTATTCCATATTCTTATCCGGTTCCGCAGCACTTCTCATGTTTATTTGCAATATTTTTGGGCAAGTAAAATTTAGGTTCATGAGCTTTGAATACAAATCAGATTCTTATGATAAATGTTACATAAAACATGTCACTTTTTATTACTCTGATAATAATGTAACTAATCGTATACCTTATCTAACAATTTCGTGATTATTAAACAACAAAAATTTTCCAGTTGCAGAACAGTTCCGTGAAAATTTAAGAAAATTAAAATAAAAAATTAATACTCACTGAATGTTGTACTCACTGAAAAAAAACATGGATGTGTGCTTATGACCACACGATAGAAGTGAAAACTTCTAATTTTCAAATTTTAAAATATATACTGTGACCGTCCGCCTGTATTACCACAACCCGCAATACACCGAACCCGTTAGTTAATACACTTTGACCGTACACGCCCGTGACACAGATGCTCAGGCACCGGCGCTAGATGTGGCCCCACTGTATGTCGCTCAAAAATACCTACTCATAGTTAGCAAGTACTGCGACGGTCATCACTTCGGCAGTCAATTCGATTCAATTAAATTCGATTCAGAGAGGAAAACAATTAAACGGTATCCCGACCAAAGGGAACCTCCTAATATATTGTTTTCTCGCTTAATAGTTATTGTTATTTTAAATAAAAGTGCTAAGGCACCTAAAGAAGTTTTCACTTCAAAAATACGCCTGTTATAAAACCTATATAATTACATTTGTGTTATATCATAGGTGAATTATGAAACCTATATAATTACATTTGTGTTCGGTGAATCAACAAAATATAATATCGATATTGTTATATAAAATTATTTATTCTTATCTCTGTACCCATTAAGTAATATTAGTTACAATATAAACATTAATATTTGTGAATTACATTGTGGAATTTTCCTCTGATTGGACTTCAATGCTATTATATTCCAAGAATGAAACAATAGGCATATGGAAGCTAAAATATGCTGTAAATACTTTAGATTCAAGTTTAGGACTGTAGATTGTTTTAACTGCATATTATTTGTAATCTTCTCCAGTTTTCTTTTTCATATTATAAGCCCAATCCTTTAACATAATATCTGCTATATTTTCTAATGAAAGAGAATTATTTCTGACAGTTTCCACACTACTTAAAAATTATATCTGACAAGTCAGATTTTAAAGTGACGTGCGACTATTAGATGCACTCTGCTTTTGAGTTTTATCGGTGATAAATAAACAAGGGTTCCATACCATTATCTATAAAATCACACAAGCTTTTAATTATTTCGCTCGACCGGCGACTCCGGCATTTGTTAGCATACATTAGCATAGCATCCATTTGTTATCTGCGAGCCCTATTAAATATTTATTTTATTCAGTTTTTAGTATTTGTCGTTATAGCGCCAACAGAAATACATCATCTGTGAAAATTTCAACTGTCTAACTATCACGGTTCATGAGATACAGCCTACGGACAGACGGATAGACGGACAGCGGAGTCTTAGTAATAGGGTCCCGTTTTACACTTTGGTACGGAACTTCCATAGCAACAAAAATGGGACTGTCAAATAGACTTTTTTATATAGAAGTTAATTTATCTCAATAAAAATACGTATATGGTAGAAAATAAAACCAGACCAGAGAATAAATGTGTTGGCAATTAGTTTATTTCTGAATTGGAAGTAGGTACATAATTCAGCTGATAGCAATTCCAGTTTTTCCACTTAAAATTGTTCGCTTACAAGCATTGTATGGCAATTTAATTCGGCTCATAACATTCCATATCTCTAATTATTATGGTAGGTCTGCACTGTCCTGTGATTTATAATATAAAACACAAAATGAAGTTAGTTATCTCATCAACAAATAAAACAGATAAATCCTACACAAAATTTTATTTTGTCTTTAATACAAGTGACGGAAAAAGATAGTCGACGAGTAAACATAGTCGATTTTTCTATAAATTTTAACTCGGAGTGTTACGAACTCGTTTGCGGCCGATTCCACTGTTGTTCATAGCATAGCAGTCGCCGCACCTGATACGTGTTATTATGGATGGTTGGAAATAATGATTGGTTACATTATTTATTAAATCAGCCAAGAAGACTAGAACAAGGAGACCGAGCTCGCGTGAAATAGGTACCGAGAGAACGGCACAAATGACATCGAATTAGAATCGGATTAGCGGCGCTGTGAGCGGCGCCCTACCTAGCTTCGGGAGTCTCCGTCAGCCTTCGTGCTTTCCCAGCCAATGTGCGTTCTCACGTTAAGGTGCAATTGTGCGGGGTACCGCTTTGCGCAGGCACTTTGGAGAATTTCTCTTAGCCTGTACCGAAAATTATGGTTTAGGGCTCATTCGATTCGGAATGACATCTAGAAACTTTTTGGAAAATTTGAGCAAATATCTCAAAAACTATTGCAGATATCGGGAATCGAAAAAAAGATCCTTAAAGAGTAGCGAATCACTCTAAAAAAGTTCCTTCCGGAACTCTACCAGGCAGTATCAAGCCAGCCTTTCTTCTGTGATGAAGGAAACCATTTTCCCGTGGAAAATAATTTAACTATTAATGCTGCAAACATTCGCGTAAACCCTCTTCGACTTTTATAACCGGGTTGCACTTGCCTTAAATTCAATATGGGCATAGGACCTTTAGGACGTTTTTTAATGTTTACCTTTTCCGTCAAATTCAGAGAACTCAAGTTTAAATTCATGAGATCACCCAACCTCATTTTTTTGCCTTTAATTTAACGTTCAACTTTAATACAATATTAAAAAACAAAAGAACCGGCGCGAGTTTGTCAGCCGTTTGAGTGGTGAGTACGACTGTGGACTGATCGAGCTACGCCCGCAATCCCGTATAAAATCGCGCGATAAGAAGAGCTGGCTGGGCGTTCAGCCTCGACACCCGGCAGGCAGGTTTCTCGATAGCCGGTACGGGCGGGCTCTATAAAGCCGGCGATGAACGCAAATGCAAATATTGTTATTAAGATAGTAAATATAGGTATTAGATGCTAATATAAGTAAATGTTTTATTTAATTAAATTGAAATTTGAATGAAAATTTAATTTGAAGAAAAAAGTATGAATATGAAACAACAATTAATTACATGTACATCGTAGATTTTCTTGGGGGAGGCGGCGCCCCGCAGCAAGAAAAGCAAATGCAAAAAAATTTTAAAAAAAGTTCCAAACTTCAAGAATCTGCAAACTTAGGTATAGGTATTACTGCCAAAAGTCCAGCTAAAAAATATAAAGATAATATAAAAAATATCCAGCTCCATTCCATTTGAAATAACAAAGTTGATTTCCGGTATATCCGGAAAGGCCGCTTCCATGAAAATATTTTTACAATGTAGTACGTATGTTCAGTCTAAAAGATTTCTGTTGAATAAAAATCTTACTAAAATTCTATATAAAGCGCTATATTTTTTTTGCGAGAATTTGCTTATAAATCAAATAGAATTTTCCACATAACATATTATGTTGATATACCCGCAGTAACAAGTTTTCGGCGAGATGAAGGGTTTGTATAACTACGAATATATTGCCTACACGGCATTGTTTCAGAATGAATACGAAATGTGTACCTTACAATTAGTCGTGTAATTCGGAAACAAGGGACGTTTGAGTAGCGACTGGGTCCTCTGATATGGATACAAAAGATACAATTGGATGCCCTAAATTCACCGTAGAACGGGGCCGCAAAGGATAGGTAGATGTTGCTCATGGTTTTATTTATTCATAATCGCCTCCGGAGCTGGGCATTATTTTTATTTACAAATACTCAAATGTATTTAAATACTAAAAAGTATTTAAATACGTTTTGCAACAAGTATTCAAATAGTTAAAATATTTAAATAACTGGAGAGTATTCAAATGCTTTCCCGGCAGTCTTTAAATACTTCAGAAGTATTTGAGCAGCCTAAATATTCCAATCTCAAAACTTTCAATTCAAATTCAGAAAACTGGAATTTTTATTAATGCAGTGTATTAAAAAACCAACATTATGAATTCGTAAAATCCCTGTAAATGAATATCAGGTTCACAATGGCAATATATGTAAGCACATAAAACAAACTAGAAATGTAAATCCTAATATATAAATATCTAGTGAGCTAATAGAGTGCCCGATAGAAAATGTTAACAAAAAAGTAACCCTTTCAAAGATACACTTCGATATACTTGCCTGAAACAGTCCTATATTTTACCCTTGGGTTTCCCATTTAGCCTAAAGTTTTACAAAATCATTGGACAAATGTGAAAGTTTCCAGATGGTTTGCTTGAAATATTGCAGAATTTCTTTCTAAATTCATACGGCACACCTAGAAATACTCAAGGGCATCGTTATCAGGTTTTCACTATCGGGAAATAAATTTGAATTCTTACATTTATTTTTCTTGGGTCCATTTACATCTCTTTAAGAATCATTTCTACTAATGTTGATAGCAGCATTTATTTGCAAATACAGTAGGAAGGGTAGAGTTATAATTTACAAGCTTTTATTTAACTTGCAAGTGAATTTTAAAGCAGTTATCCTCAACCGATTGAGCTGAAATTCTGCATATACGTTTAATTTGAATGACAATGCTTATCTAAGTGACGTCATTCTAAATCCAATATGGTGGACCGCCCAAGATGGCGGACTAGTTATTTTTTACGAATTTCCATGACATGGGTATCAAATGAAAGGGTGCTGAGCGGAATACCATAATAAAATGACGTCACTCTAATTCCAATATGGCGGACTCCCAAAGATGGTGGACTATGTTTTTTATACATGTTATGGATATGAAATGTAAGGGTTGAAGTGGATAAAAAATTCAAAATCGCAGAAAATAATATTAAATGAAATGAACAGACTTAGAAACATGTCCAGCGATAACTAAAAAAATAATACCAATATTTATTATTTTAATTTAGAGGTGAAAATCGGGCTAAAAACGGATGATGTAAAACAAGATATAAGAATAAGAAGTATAATAAGATAACAATAACAATTATTTAAACATTTTAGCATTTAACAATAAAAATTATTTAAACCCATTAAATATATGGATATTAGGAAATAAAAAAATTAACATACCTTTTAAATATTTTAAGAATTGATCATCCATTGGAAACATTATTTTTGCCTATTTTTTTATTAGATATGCTTAGTTAATTAACTTATTTTCTCATATTTTTTATTAATTTTTAACACGTTGAGCGCTACAAAAAACTTGGGAAAACCTACCGCAAAAACCAAAGTGAACCTTTTGTTAATTATTGATTTTAATAATACAGAGGTAATTTGTAGCCTTCAAAATATAATTTGACAGTTGTCAAGGTTATTGAAACATGTTCATGGCTATTCAAGCTGTTTTACTTTGTAGAGCCCGCAGTCCAGTAAACTGGACGTATATAAAAAGTATACCAGATTCTTATTTTTCTAACAAAAAGAGGGAACTATGTATGGGTTTAGTTTATTGAACATGAAACAAGAATACACTGATATTTTCTAAAACGAAATTTTCACTTCTTGGAGCTATTCTTGAAAGGCTTTGCAAAAGATTCGCGTTGGAAAAATTTTAAAATTTTGATTTCCCACTTTGTTATTAACAATCGAAAAAATTTAAAGAAAGGGACATTCATAGAAATACAAAAATCCTTAAAATTATGTAAACAAAATTTTAAAATATAAAAAAATAGGGAAACTTTTTTTCAGATAACATACGACTCACATAGTTGTTTTTATTATTTGTTGTAGGTATCATTGAAAAAAAAATATAAGACGAAAATTAATTTGTTTATAACCAATTGTTTAATGAATAAACAAATAAAATATAAACAATTTTTTTCAGAACGTAGAAGAGCAATAGAAATGTGGATTTTAAAAAAATGGTTCCTTAATATTAATATTTAGTAACAAAAAATTGTTATTTAACAAATGCGCTTTTAAGCAATATTTTTTTTAAGAAATCATTTTTTTCTTTAATAAAATAATTATATTTTTTGATATTGAATATCCAAACAAAAAATTGGATTATCTTATAAACAAGGCATTTGTCTATAACAATTATTTAAACAATACAAGTAAAAAATTATAAAAAATATTTTTTATGTAGCTTTCAATAATAAGAAAGTATATGAAAAAACAATTTGTTTTCATTGCTTTATTTACGTTAATCATTTTGTAATGCCTCTGATTTTTAATAATAAAGTGGAAAATAAATTTTTTGAGGTTTTCCAACGGGGACCTAAGAAGTGAAAAAATCTAAAGTTTTTAGTTTCACATTTATCAGGGTTTTTATATTAATTTAAAACGTGAGAAATAAGTTAATTAACAAAAGCATATCTAATTTTTTTCCAATGGTTTATTCAAAAGGTATGTGAATTTTATTTCTTAATATTAATATTTAATTGGTTTAAGTAATTTTGATTGTCAAAGTGTCCGAATCGGTCAGCGCGCGCGGAAGTCAAATCAACCGTTTTTAGCTATATTTTCACCTCTAAATTAAAATTATAAATATTGGGAGGGATGGGAAACTATACCACCTATCTAGCTGGGAGTTCTGAACACAAACGCGCATCTTAGTCGATGAATTATTGCGTAGCAAATGTGTACAAATAAATAATGACAATAATAGAAAAAGAGAAGCAAAAAATGATCGAGCAGCGAACAAGGTATATTTATTCAATCGTCCAATTTTCAATATTTCTACATGAAAGTACCTTACGCCTTTACCTTAATCCTCTAGATCCAATTAATTTTATTAATTCATATTCGTATTGAAATAATATTTATTAACTTTCTATATTTCTCTATGATTTACGTAAACATTGTAATTTAACAAATAAAAAAGCCAAAATGCAGAACGACGAGGATGGGATTCGAACCCACGCGGGCAGAGCCCATTGGATTAGCAGTCCAACGCCTTAACCACTCGGCCACCTCGTCCGCGTCTGCAGAGCCCGCCAGCATGTTTATAACCGATAGAGATTTGTAGGCACCGGAATAGTAATAATACTATCCATTTTTTTTTTATTTTATCTCCAAATCCGTTTCTATTCGAATATCTGCGGTAGGCAAGTATGAGAACAAAAAGCTAATGCGTACGTTATCAGCAGCAATTAATGTGATTTGTGGGATCCACGGCCAGGTGCAATTGTCTTCCAAGAGGATAACGTGGGATTCAACGGTAGGATATACTCTAGAACTTAAGTGCTTAAGTTTAGTCAGTTCGTTAGTGCTTACCTTGTCAAGAGCACACAAAGGGAGGTTTAGACTGGCTTATTATATCCTGTATGTAGTCCGGTATACAAACTTTAGTGATCAGGTTTTCATATATTAAGACTAAATTCCCTGCACCAATAAATTAGTAAAAGCAGAGACCGGGTCTTTGGTGGAAGCTCTTATTCAATTCTACTAATGCCTTTTGTTCTTTAGCTTGACAAAATGCCTTAAATTGCTTAATATAAACCACAAAACTATCGTCGATTCTCGTTTTTAGATAAAGATTAGATACCTAGTCATGTTTGTAATGTAGTTTAATAGCGATTGAGGAACCTAGTTCGGAAACATATCTGTTACCTACATAATTTTATTGATAGAGCTATGTGGCTGATGATAGGGACAGGCCCGGATTAAGCACGGGGCTATTGCGGCAATAGCCCAGGGGCGCAAATTAAGCACATGCGCGTGTTTAGATGCAACTAAATATGTCCTGTTCTTAAATGAGATTTTTACGTTTTTTTCAACATCCACTTCTCGATGGAAATTTTAAAAAATTGTCTACAGTTAGGAGACTATCGTCTGCTAACTGCAGACAAATAGGTTAAGTTGTTACCAAAAAAAAGCATATCGACAACTCGGTGGTCAGCTAGAGCTGATGCAACAATGGCACACTCTTTGAGGGCTATTCAGAAATAAAAAATGGAATACAACAAATTATAGATGACATAGGTCAGTTAAATGCTACGAAAATACAAGCATTTATATTCATAAAAATATGATTGAATTGGAGACTTGTGTGATGCTGTCATTTTGGAATGAATAATTAATTCAAATTTTAAAGAAGTTGTTCATATTGCTCATGTGTCTAAAATTAATCACGAATTACTTTCTTAAAACAATTAACCATCTAGACTCTAATAATTAGACACATGTAATCTTGACTGTATTTCGAAACAGTTAACAGTTAACCATTTAAATTATTCTTTACCTGTGTTTTTCATAGACTCCGATAGATTTATGCCGTAATATCTTTGTTTAGTTTGATCTTTTTTTTGATCTCCAAAACTACATTAAAACGATATCAGACATACCTACCTAAATAACTACATAAAGCCCGTAATAACATAAGTATCTCGTAGGCCTCCGGATGGTGACGTCACGAGGCAGCACTTTGTCCTTGTATTAGAGGTGTTGTTGTTTCAATCCATACAAAGCAGACGAGAAGCGCCGGCTGGCACTTGGATGGGTGACCCAGGCTCGGGCGGACTGTTACAGTCTCCCTGAGATCGCTCAACACATCTGCTGCGGGAGTGCGGTCCCCGATAAATGATAAAATGAGAACAGAGCAATAAATATCAGTAACTCAGGCCATGCTATCATACCAAATTTGTAAGAGACTTTGCCATCAAGTCACTCGTAATAAATAGGATGATTTGAAGAGAAGTACTTAAGTAAAAAGGAGGAATGTACATGCCTAAGTGCTGTAATTGAAGTGAAACCACTACACTCCGACCCAATACATACATACATACATACATACATACATATGTACTACGAATTTTCCTAATATGGACGTTTTTTAAGAATATTTTTGTCACTATAGCCAGCGACTAACGCAAGTAGTGAGAGGTAATTTTCTGTACTAAAAAAAGTTAAAAAATATTTAATAGGTACTTTGTCAAAAGAACACACAACTAATCTCTCCATTTTAGCAATTGAAAGTGACATTGTTAATAGTTTAGATGCAGACAAATTGATTGCAGAAAATTTTCCATTTAGTGTTACAATGTTTGTGTCTTGTTATCTGCATGTTAAAACGTATTCTCAAAATAAAAAATATATTACCCTTACTATAACCTACTTACTTTACTTTTTTTAATTTTGCACAATATATGGACGGGTTTTAAGGAGGATTCTAGCAGGTTCTAGGGGGATTATAACATATAAAAATAACAAATAAAAATCATGTTATTTATTCCAATCTTGTTTAACACACTGCAAGTACTTAATTAGTTTCATATTTATTTGTTTGGAATCAATTCGCAAATCATTCTTCAAAATATTAAATTTAAATATATACAAAAGTGAAACGAAATTAAGTTTATACTGGCCGTTATAACTCTCATCCTCATTTCTCTTGCTATTATGGGGATTTTTATCCTCAGCAAATATAGGTGCTGGTAATTTATACACCCGCTCTGAACTTAATGCCTACTTCTGCAATTTAAATGAATCACTTTTCCTTGACAATTTTGCACCAAGGGGAACAATAAGAGAAATAATGGAAATGTATATTTTATATATCCCAACGGAAAATTATTATTTCGGTTGTTTGTATCTTAGATTATAAATGGCAATAATATCTCTAGACAAAAAGACGAAGCATCGTCAATATAGAATTGCTTAGATAACATAATTCGTCCCGGTGCCGGCGCGGCGGCGCGTCGGCCATCGCGTTTGATTTATATTAGCCCACCAGTGTCGTGTAAATTAATTCGTATCGATAGAGTAATTGATAGATGGTAGCGACATCGGCCTGTGCGTATGATGACGGATGTTACCTTCTCTATAGTGTTTTCGTTTGA
>CAXKVY010012156.1:0-20230 GCA_964058915.1 Tetropium fuscum
GGTAGGAATATTTGTTCTCTGTGTAGTTGTTACCTGTAAATCCATTCAGCAATTTACACTTTATAAATTTTATGTTTAAATAAAGACCAATTTTATGAGCAACAAAAAAAAACGATGGTATATATTGACATATATACACACAGACATTCCTCAGGTGGACACCGTCATGCGATATTTGTACGGTCTTCAAGGCCAACCATGTCTGCAATCATTCTAATACTCAGACTACGATATTTTTTCAAGACCAATTCAAAAAGCTATTTCGTTAATCTTCTCAATTTTTTTTGATTTGGAAAACAACGGATAATCGTTGTCTGTCATGCGATATTTGTACAGTCTTCAAGGCCAACCATGTCTGCAATCATTCTAATACTCAGACTACGATATTTTTTCAAGACCAATTCAAAAAGCTATTTCGTTAATCATCTCAATTTTTTTGATTTGGAAGACAACGGATATTCGTTGTCTTCCAAATCTTCCCGACAGGCGGCAAATTTGCCGGTTTTCTATAAAATTCCTCTTTTCCTACTTGCGCTTTGAAATATCCCATTATGATTAATATCTCTTCATTTTCATTTCATTGAACCATATATTATATATTCATTATATTGACATATTTATTGGTTGAGACCTGAGTGCACTGATGCAAGTCAAAACGTCACCGCTGATGCTCCGTTTTAACACGTAGGTTTTACTTGTCTTTGTGGATGTTTTCTGTAAGTTGTATTATACCTAGTAACTACCATTCCGGCGCCTAATTCCCGTCATTATTATGGTATCTAATTACGTCACCGTGAACCGGTATTTATACGAATCCCAGTGGCATTATATCATACAACCCATATACGCAGCTAAGCGCATATTATGTCAGAGCAATGGCCTAGCAGTAAAGCGTATGCGTTGTATGCCGAAGGTTGTGTGTTCGAATCCCGCAGACTTTGTTTTTTTCTATTTTAATAATTAATCCCTTCAGATAGATGCAATTTTATATTTCCATTAAATATATACAATCTATTAAAGGTTATTTACTACCCTTATATAACCTGTTATACATTATCTTAATACTTAAAATTTAAATGTTCATCACATAAATTCCTTAAATCTAATGTTATCTTTTATTTGAATGAGCTTATTAAAATGTTGTGACCCAGTTAATTCATGAAATTCATATTCTGGCCCCACGTCCCTTCGATGATCAATGACTTCGGTACTCGCTCGACACACGTTTCTGCCCTTGCAGCTATATTTGTCACTTACACGACCTGTTGATCGCTTATGCGCACTTGCAAACCTCTTCACCGGTTTATTAAAACTACCATCTATGGATTATCAATTAAAGCAAAATACATATATGTTATTTGCGAATTTATGGCGTTTTTTAAAAATTCACAATGGTTTATTAACTTTAAATGGTAATATGTATCATTTTTTTGTTCTTGTTTTTCGTTGTGATCATTACATGTTTTATATCGGCAAGTTTATGCATGAAATGTCCCCCAATATACTGCCACATCATATGCTATTGTTAAAATATTAAAAAATATGTTTTTTATTAAAAAAACGGTTTTAAAAATTATCAATCTCGCCCCACATTACGGTATTCATTATTGCGACATACAGATGTCGAGGATGGGCTACTTCTTCCGCTATCCTCCTCAATTATTATGAAACTTTTACAGTTGTACTGGGCCCATATTCCCAACGAGAGATCACTTAAGAAATAATGGCTAATTTAACTTAATATTATAAACGTCCTGGTAATTAACATACATGTAATTTATCTCTAATAGATCGCCCACACGTACTGATAAAGTAAATTTGAAATGTATAATTGCCATGTTCACACCATTGTCGCACATTAAGCAGTATACTATTAGCACAGATAACTTGAATAATAAGGCATTAAATTAGCATCGTGTGAGATGTGAAAGTAAGTATGGATTTCGTGTAATTATCACTTCCTCGGCTAGCATGGTCTTGCTCAGTTACTGTGGTATGTAATTTGCCCACGAGCATACGGCCTTTCCATCAATTGTTCCACGGTTGTTATTAATTCGACTGACACTAGTCTTTCCTGTGAGCACGCCTACAAACAGTTCTAGTCTTGGACTAATAAATACAAGGGAAATTGCTAGTACATCACGATTAAATGCTAGACGATCTGAAAAAAATGGTTTATTATGCAAACAGTTATTTTGCCATTGTTAGCACTTTTAATTTTACGAAGCCTTTTTAAATTAGCATCGTGTGAGATGTGAAAATAAGTCTAATAGGGAACATTCCCATTTTTTTATTGAATAAGAATGTTCTATCACACCGAAAAAAAAGATATGCAAAATATGACGCCTTAATTCCCAATAATAAATTTGCTATAAATTATTAAATTTATTAAAATATATATAATTTATTAAAATATTAAAAGAATTTGGCCCCACGTTGGGCGCCAAATTCTATTACCCCTTGGAGTACATCCAATAGCGATTTAAAGTGAACAATAAAAAGTTTGCCACTGACCATGCGCAACTAAGTCAGTTAGTCCCCAAATTGTCCTGGGTATCGAATTCATTTTCTGACACTTTCTGTAATTCTTGGGGGAAAGAAAAATAATACACACAGTAGACTAATTACTAGGTTTAATGTACAAATTGTAAATTTAGAAAAGGTGATACATAACAAAAGAAATCAAAAATTTCCGAAAATGTGGTATTATACCTGGAAATGCAACATATACATAAACAGCTTACATAGAAAAACGGTTTAAATGTGAACGTCAATGATGACTTTTCCGCAATCAATATACATACAATTAGTGAGGCAATCCCTACCCAAATATGTTTCTTAACCAGCGAGAGTAACCAGGAGAATACCTATAGACACTTTGTCAAACGTTTGCTGAGGGCTCGTAATAATCGTATTTTTAAAAATACATACGTAGCGTAGCAATATCAAGTCAATCAACCAGGGTGGCTCCCCTTTTAAAATAATCTTAAAACTAGCTTATCTGTGATATGCAACAAGTCTTCCAGTAAGGTGGATTTCTCCTGTGACTGCACCGATACAGGGGTCGATGGACCTCAGCAAGTTGGGCCTAAAGGTGGTTCCAAAGGTAGCGCAAAACGTGGTGAAGAAGATGGTCTAAAAGATGGTCTAAAAGGTGATGTGACTACACTCACCGAAAGACAATGAAGCCTTAATTAGTTGGAAAACGGCTTCGAAAAGACAGCTTCGCTGTGTCCCTCAATTAATTCTATGGAGTTCAACGCAACACAGAACACAAAGTAGGCGAAATAAAATATTCACACGCGGTTTCAGGAAACGAAATGGCTTACTTCAACGTTAAAAGTTATATGATCCCACTAATGTGGCATGTTCGGACTTATCCAAAATCTCAATACATGTACAATGATTTCCTTGAATTATCCCATTATGTCGGAATGTACATACTACGTTATTTAACCAAGAAAATCACTTAAACTTTTAACACGATGAAAAACCACTGTGCCATCTACGCGTTCGTCTCAGAAAAGGAAGCGAAAAAGCTTAACGCCGAGGAATTAGACTATAGATCTGCTGACCTAGGTTAGCGACAGAACTGCCAATGTGTAACTCACAAAACAATAAAGCGATACAGATATTTGTGGTAAATATATGACAAGGTATCTAATCAATGCGCTGTGGCAATATTGATGTAATCGACTAATAAAAGTAATATGCCGACCTGAATTTCTAAAGATATGCAAAAGGGAAGGCATTGTTTAAAATCAATGTTATCCGTCAAATATACCTATAATAAATTTCGGATTATCAGATTGTTTACTATTAAAAGTGAACGTAACAGTCTCGCCTGCGAGCGAACCGTTTCAAACAGGTTCAAAGTCGTGACGCCACAGGCTACAATTTACAAACGACGCGACGAGGAGACCGATTCGGTAGGCTACGGGAGATCCCAGCACTCGACCCCTTGATTTCATACTTCACACGACCGCTTTCCGGCGCAACGGCCTACCGAATATTGTATCTTGTGACGTAACAGCTAGTTTCGGGGAGCTCCAATTTTATCGCTGTTTAGATCCTTCATATCCTTCCAATTAGAAATCTTGTTTTCTTTTGAAGTACACGTTTTAGTACAACGTTACGCCACGTTTTCTAGTATTATTTTTATATTTAAAATTTTAGTCATGTTCCCTATTATCACTTCCTCGACTGGAATCGGCCTTGCTGAGTTACTGAGGTATGTAATTTTCCCATGAGCATACGGCTTCTCCATTAATTGTTATGAAGCAGTAGAAAGTCATTTCTGTATTTTTTTTTAAATTGCAACATGCCTTTTAGAGGATATTGTCATATATGCACATTCTAATGATAATACATGATGCGTTTCTAAACATGCTGCCATTAAGAAATATACATTGTGGTTGTGCTAGGATAATATATTATGAAGATAATATATGAAGATAATATATGATGATAATATATGAAGATAATATATGAAGAAAATATATGCAGAACCCAGGATGATTCTTTAATTTATCATTTATTATCAACAAAATTTGCAGCCCTCCAACACCGATTACTCATTTATTTTAATACTTTTTTACTCGGTTAATTATTTTTACTCAGTTAATTTGACACTTGAATTACCACGCTAGGAAGATTAGTCTCTCACCAGCCAACTCGCACTTTTTGAAAACTTTCGGATATCAATTGCTCATTGTTCTGAACATTTTTCAGCTTGTTAAAAATTTGGCCGGGTCAGGGGTTATTATTGTCTAATTGCACTGGCTTATAATAATACTGTAAGAAAAATAATAATATAATGATGCAAAAATAGTAATTTATGTACTAAGGCACTACAGTTGACCTTTTTGAAGCAAATAAATCATAGGAGGGACACAAAGAAACTTTACTATCTAAGTATACATTATGTTTTTTTCGAAATCGATAAATAATTAAATTAAAAAATTATAATCTCTTAAAGATACAATTATGCCACAAATACTGGAGAGCATTTGTTATGTGTTAATTGGAGGTGATCTTTCACTCTGAATAGTTCGTAAATGTTTCACATGTTAATGTGTTCGTAAATCGTAAAACAATAGATTACTTTACTGATTTCTCTATTTCTCGTTCTTTACTGCCGATTTCGACGTTCGCCCATTTAGAAAAAAGCTAAAATATTCTATTGCATACAATTAATAATACATTTACAAAATACAAAAAATAAAAGAACATATAAGAATGTCATCTGATTCAATTTTTAATTTTTAATTAAAAAAATTAATAATAAAATAAAATAAATAATTTAATTTAATTTTGGTCATCAATAATAGTAATTAGTTTAACTAACAAGTACCTATATCTCGCTAAATATGTTACTAAAAACTAGAAAACAATATACGTTTATACCGAACATTCGAACATTGATATCTATTGTTCTTGCTCTATTTATATATATATATATATATATATATATATATATATATATATATATATATATATATATATATATATATATATATATATATATATATATATATATATATATATATATATATATATATATATATATATATATATATATATATATATATATATATATATATATATATTTATGTACGATTGATCGAAGTATACCTAGGTATCTTGATATTAGAAACTACTTCATTAAAGACATTGTGTCAGACTAACCGTTTGCACTCGACAAAGCACAAAATAAATGTGAAATTAAAGGTATCGTCACAAACCATGCAATTTATGTCCAAGTTTCAATTTAATTTGAATGCATTCTCTGAAGGATCCCCATCCATCCTTGTTACAGCTTACCTTCATCGTTGGCCACGGTCGGGAATAAATTGCTAATCACTCGAATTACGCTGTCTGAAAGTTTTCATGGTAAAAACAATAACAAGAATGGCAGGGAGATCAGAGAAGGCTTATGTCGGAAATGAGTGACATACGAGCATCGCTAAACAGCTGAGCAGACAGGATAGCCACGCACGCTATGGCCGATTTGTTATAACAAATGAGTGTCTCTTGACGGTAGAGCCGACTGTCTGTGGGAGCACCGACGACAGTAATCTGTTTCTTGTTTTTAAACCAATTAGTTGAATTAATATTTAAACTTATCGCCGCGATTCCATCTCTTTAGTTGCGCTTATTCTAAGATTTTTCGAGCACGTGTTTCAAATTTGAGAAATTACCGCTGGCCGATGAGAATGCGTGGTTTTGAGGGGCTATTAGTTATGGGTTTTTCGTGTGACAAATTAATAATGTACCCCTTATGACAACTCAGAATTTTATGGTTTTTTCTCAATATAAATATATTGTGTACTTACATTTAAACTTCAAATATTCTATCAGTTTTGAGAAGTAAACTCAAGAGTTAAAAAAGCTGCAGACTGAAGCCATACTTGGGTGAGTAAAGAAATGTGGACACGCTAAAATGTTCTGATGAAAAATATTATATACGTTGATTTTTTACTCCCTTGTAACAATCTCTCGGGGTTAACTGTCACAAACTGTCATTTAATTAGTGGAAGTTGTCCGCCAAGTTTCATTCTTCTAAATTCTTCCATAGTGGAAAAAAATAAAAACATTTTTTTAACCCAATTTTCGATAACTGGAGAATATATATATATATATATATATATATATATATATATATATATATATATTATATATATATATATATATATATATATATATATATATATATATATATACATATATATATATATATATATATATATATATATATATATATATATATATATATATATTATATATATATATATATATATATATATATATATATATATATATATATATATACATATATATATATATATATATATATATATATATATATATATATACATATATATATATATATATATATATATATATATATATATATATATATATATATATATATATATATATATATATATATATATATATATATATATATATATATGTATATATATATAATATATATATATATATATATATATATATATATATATATATATATATATATATATATATATATATATATATATATATATATATATGTATATATATATAATATATATATATATATATATATATATATATATATATATATATATATATATATATATATATATATATATATATATATATATATATATATATATATATATATATATATATATATATATATATATATATATATGTATATATATATATATATATATATATATATATATATATATATATATATATATATATATATATATATATATATATATATATATATATATATACATACATATATATATATATATATATATATATATATATATATATAATATATATAGTGTATGTTACTTTAGAAATTGTCGTCCTCTTACTATTGTAATAATGTACTACAACTACAACACTAAAGCATTCCAGCAAAAATATCTCGTATTTTTAATCCAAGTTATTACATAGGCAGAAATATTCTTCTTGCCATATCTCAAAATTAAATTGTTATCTTGTGCCAAATTGCTGAATAATGGAATGCTAGGCACAACTTCACGGTCCTCAATGTTTGTGGAATTATAATAACAGACGCTACAAAGCCATACCAAGTTACATAAAATTACGTACTGGTAGATTGTAACTATTTTATATTTTACAGTATTTTCAGCCATTACAGATATTGCCTAGCACAATTTTATACTTAAGTTAAAAGTTATGTTCATCGTAAAACGTATATAAGAGAATATTTACAACACATTGTCACCCGACCTCAATAATGCATGTTAAACGACAGCGTTTAAATGCTTTTGCATCTTTTTAGTACCACCTGTATGAGTTTGTCACTTCGAAAACACGTAAAATGCTTTATTATTGTTTCAATATCATTTGACGCCGCTTAATAAAAACGGCAAACGACAGCTGAATAATTGGCAATTTTTAAATATCCTGGCTCAACTTCCCGCATAGTTAGGAATGGAACGCGCTGTGGAATAAACAAATAGATAATTATTAAATTGAGTATCATAAGCAGCGGAAAATAAGACAGATGTATAGCTTCTTCGTTAATACCTAATTGACAGATGTACAGTTAACAATCAGAGGCATAATATTTGTAGGAATTTCTCTTTCAAATTCTGTTGTTAAAAGGCTATGTGATTTTGGAATGCAAACTGATATTGGAGAGTAAGATATTATGCCAGTCGACATTCGTATAAAATAGCTGATAGCGGGAGCAACAATAGGGAACATGACTAAAATTTTATAAATATTAAGATAACACTAAAAAACATAGCGTAACGTTGTAACAAAACGTGTAACGTGTGTATGAAAAGATTTCTAATTCTGCGCGATCACTATGAAGGATCTAAACAGCGATAAAATTGAAACGGTTCGAAAAGAGCCGTGACGTCACAAACTACAATATTCTGTAGGCGTTGTGTCGGAAAGCGGCCGAATGAACTATGAAATCAAGCGGTCGACTGCTGGGATCTCCCGTAGCCGACCGAATTGGTCTCCTGGTCGCTTGTAAATTGTAGCCTGTGGCGTCACGACTTTGAACCTGTTTGAAACGTTTCTCTCGCACGCGAGATTTTAATAATTTATAACAAACCTTATTTTTCGTATGGTAGAACATTTTTATGCAATAAAAAAATGGAAATGTTCCCTATTCCGGGCAAGCGAGAAATAATTTTAGTTTGTTTTATTAGGTGTTAATTTCGGTGTCAATTTAAGAAAAGGGGATAAACAAATCTTTTTTCTCTATTATATGTCAATAACTCGATTTCTTAAAACTAGAGCAAAATATGTAGTTACCAAAATTAAGGCACATTAAATTGTTTATAAAAAATGTTCTATGTGTTTTTTTCATGCTACTACCTGTTTCGAAGTTATATAAGCATTAAAAGCTAGATATATTATAGGCATTATTATTATAATCTAACATCGTTGCCGCCAACCAAAGATGCAGCTCGCTTGCAGCTTGCACTACTTCCGTACTTAATCAGATACAGCTATGGTATGAAAATGAAAAATCATCTTTAGATTGGGCTTGGAAATATTCAAAGGATGGGTTATAACCAGAGACATATTAATTCGGGGAGACCCAACGGTTCATTCATAAAACGCTGGAAGGGCCGATCTATTATTGTTCTAGAAAGTGCAATGAGTGCGAGAGAGAAAATGGAAGAGAGCAGCTGCGGCGGCGACCTTTCGGCAACGCCGCTTCTTGTGATAAGAGCTCAACCAGTGGCGTCTCTACTTATCTTTAATGAATGAGTTGGGGAAAACTGCATAGTTGCATAAGAAAAGAAAAATACTGAATATCCTGTATCCGAACGTTGCAACAAATCAACTGTTAATATTAGTTATTGGACACATTGTAAATAATTTAAATTCTATAAAAAGAGACACTTTAATATGTGTCCAACAACTTGGTAAAAATTTTCCTTGCGCGTTTGTTGAAACAACTCATAAAGTCTATCTATTTCTTCTTTCTCTTCCTCCTCGTTTTAAATTTTTTCATAGTCATATTCACGTTGTTCATTTACAATGTCGCTGTCTTCACATATGTTATCACCTTCTTCTGGAATGTGAACATGGTGTTTATGGGGAACACAACATTTGTAGCAAAATTGCTTACATATGTCATATAATGAAATGACATCATATATTTAAGAATTGTAATCATACATTCAAATTAAAAGTTGTTATACAGTAAAGCTATTACCCGACCTATTATAAATGCAGCAATCCTAATACTCTGAGTGCTGTATTTTAACTAAGAAATGGAAAAACGTCTAGATTTTTCATTAGAAGAATATACTAAACTAAAATAAAACCACAACATATTTTTCGGATTTACAAAATTCATAAATATATTATATAATACTAAAGTCAACATGAACGACTATAAATATTTTTTTTTTTCAAATTCTATAGACTGAACATATTAAAGATAGTTCTATAAAAAAAATCTACAAGTTTTTAAAATCTACAAACTTCATGTTCTATATACAACACAGTAAATCAAACGTTGTTAATCAAACCTATAATTATAATTATTATTGAATCTATTCATTCCTAAATAATCTTATTCTATTTCGCCTATTGTTTTCTAAATTTTTTAATTAAAAAAAAAATATTTTCTAATTTGAGCCAACCAGCTCAAGCCAGGTTTCTCCTTTTTGGGTCTCTGGGAAACCATATTAATGAGATTTTTTGAATTATAATATGAATTTAATTGGAGATGAAAATGGTATTTTGCATCACCAGAATAAAAATATTTTTAAATAAATATCGCACATTGATTATGTACGTACTATATAAATTATATAATAAAAATTAATTAAACAATTATTGATTAATTATTGCAGCAATATAAAAAGTTAATTGTTGGTTTCAACGCCGCACCGCCTCTGGTCAAGACACGCCGCCAAAGCTTGTAGGTAACCTTAAAAATACTTATAGATGAAACTTAACATTTTCCGGACTTAAATGATCCACCCTTTCACAAACTATACAAGAATGCACCATAATTACACACTTATTGTTCACCTAAATCGCAACAAATACAAAGATTCGTAGAACATATTAAAGAAAACGCAAGACAAGACGGCGTTTCGGCAACCTCTCAAATTTATTTCCATTGATTAATCGAGATTGACGTAAAACTCGAGTAAAATTCATCAAACGACGTTGCCGTTATTGGGATTTATATCTCAAGCCGCAGTATATTTTCGGTTTTCACCGTAGATTATTAACGCAATAAGCCAAGAAGCTGTTTTAAATAACATTTTAGTATTAAAATAAATCAGACTCGTTGAAATTTTCAAATTATTTGAACATCTCTTACGGTATTCAAAGACTTCAAGTGAATTTAGTAAGCCTGGCAAACGTGCCGTTCGGGAGAAAAAGACGAACGACAAGGATGGCACGATATTGGATCGGCCAAAAACGGGAACAATTCTATCTATCGTATTAATATGCCTCCGGTTATAACCGACATTCCTACTTTACAAGACGCAGTTCCTCAAGAATTACTGACGCTTATTTCTTGTAAATGCGCTAAAGGTTGTAATGCAGCTTGTAGTTGCCTCAAAGCACATTTGTATTGTTCAGTAATGTAAGCATTTTGTCAGGGCAAATGTGGTTCCAATACTTTGGAAGTGGTCGAATTAGACGAAAAAGACTACGAGGAGAATTCCCCTATCAGAATATCCTGTACATTGTGCACCGGATGCGGCATATGAGAAAGATATTGAAGACATTCAGGATGATATTGAGGGTTATATACATTTATGTTATATAATGGATTAGTTCGGTGAATTAACAAAACATAATATCGATGTTGTTATATAACATTATTTATTATTTTCTCTGTACCCATTAGTTACAAAATAAACAATGATATTTCTGAATTATATTGTGGAATTTTCCTCTGATTGGACTTCTTCACTGATTATATTCCAAGAATGAAACAATAAGCCCATGGAAGCTAAAATATGTTGTAAATACTTTAGATTCGAGTTTCTCCCTCGCTTAGTCAGCGAGTGGACTGAGCGTTACATAGACGAACGTGATGGCTCAGTCTCATTCAATACCCACACACCCACAACTCTACCCACACAACTACCCACAAACTCTCTCTACTGTCTCGCTCTACCGACTGATCCTCTCTGTTAGTCGACTCGAGCCGACTTTACCCGAAGGAGCGTTACATGACGCGTGACGGCCCAGTCTCATTCAACACCCACAAAAATAAAAGTGCTGAGCGAGCCTAAAGCAGTTTTCACTTAAAAAATGCATTGTAAAAATGAAAAACATAATGTAATACGTTTACAATAACATATCAATTTCAGGCGGGAACCAGAGAAGAGGATAACTTCAACCGCGAGGATAAAATTATAGAATTAATCAAGATTAAAATTACTCTTTGGTTTGGAACTGGTATTAAAATAATTAAATACTGAAATACGTCAGTTGTCACATAAATATTAATAAGTCTTTTATGTTCGTTTATGAGTATTAATACATTATTACTTCATAAATTTATATTACATCTTTTGTAATTGTTAAAGGCTAAAGGCTTCCACCAAATTTCCTCTCACCCTCGGGATGGTATCTCAGATCGCAAAATATTATGTAATCAAATAGAACAAACATGTAATAGTACCTACTATTTATACTTCTGAATGTATTTTTCGTAACGTTTTCAAAAACCTGGTAGACACGGTAGAATCGATAATCTGGATACTAATTTTAAAGCGACAATCTTGTTAAATAAGAAATTACACGATGATACTCTACGGGATCCGGTTTTAGAATAAAATAGAGTACGGTTTGTCACGCTCAAATTCAGCTCATAACGAGGCTCTCGGACAGATATATTTATACCTTGGTATGCGGGTAAGTATATCTCCTAATATAAGTGGATCCGTGTTAATGGACGATTTTCAAGAAGAAAAATTACATTCTTGCTGTTTGCAATGTTTTAAACAATAATATTGAAGACTATTTAATAGTCTTACAGTTACAGAAGTTAATTTAATAGTCTTACAGTAAACGAATAAGGAATTATGTAGGGGAGAGTCGGGTATTGGTGCGCAATTAAGCCAAAATTGTTATATTTCTGAAATGACAAAAGAATGAACTTGTCACTAGGCTTGTCACCAAGATTCTTTAATGGTTTGGCTGTAATATTCTATAATACATTTTAGATATAAATGCACATCGTCACGTTAAAATATGAAATGTGAAAAAAATTACACTGTGCATCTCTCGTTGTCATTCTACTCTACCCAACTCATCATTGTTACATAGCTCATTCTAAAATATTTTCATTACTTAACTCTCATCGAAGACTTTGTGTACCTCTTTGAAGTCAATACTTCTTTAGCCGCATGAGAGTGAGTTTTCAAGGTCGCGTCACGACACATTTTGTAACATTTTCGTCTCGCAAGTGAGATAAAGCATATGACAGATATGAGGGAGAGAGAGATAAAAATCGAGAGAGATATCGAATGCAGCTTTGACTTGGGCAACGATCCCCCACAAGTGTTCTAAAGCAGAGAGCAATTTTGATATAATTTATAAACGATCGTGACAGGATCGAAATAAACCAGAATACAATATTACTTACGCATATCCTGCTGATATCTGGATTGGGCGTTCGAATCTGATCAAAATGGATGATGATCTTTTTGCGTAGTATGCGTCGTTTCCACTACTTCACTTTCTTCGTGAGAAATTCGGCTTAGATATGAATAACGACGGGAACATTGCCACGTTTTTTTTATCTCTCATACGTTTTTCTTCTAGGTGCCATTGCCTTAGTGCCCTATTCCCTGATGCGGTTTCCAAGTTTCCTTTGTTATCTGTTAATATTTCAGACTTAGGTCTTTTCCGATTGTGTAATTTAGATATACATGGTTTTGGGGGAGGACCAAAATCTTCTAAAATGGCGTTGCGCACGATCAACCGACAGTGGCATATTCACTTTTAAATTGTATAAATCATTGAAAAACGTTTTATTGCCTAAATTACCTATATCAGTGTCAAGAAGATTCGTTAAGCATTGTAGTAATACATACGATTAAAAAAAATGTAATAGCTACCTAATGAAAATAACTGCTTACGGTTTATTTTTTCAGAGACGCAAATTAGTACACGATATACGCAAACAAACAAATGACCATTGTAGATAAGTAAGATCGATCGAACTACCCGACTTATATCTAATAGTACATACGTTTGTCATGAGATGGCGCCCGAATGACGATTTCTAAATGATATCAGTCGGTTGTAGAAATAAAGGCATTCGCACAATTACCCGACCCTCCCCTAAATACGGAAAAGTAATAATCTAATGAAATTGCTAATACGATATAATATAAAAACAATAGAATCAAACTATGTCAAATAGCATAGGGTATTCTACGCAAAGGGTTTGTAAGTCTCCCTGAAACAAATGAAGAGCTAAAAAATCGCATTGCCGAAGTAATCGCTAGAATGGATGGAGATTTCCCGCGAGATGAGCATCCAGAGTTAGGAGTTGCATTTCTAAAAAAATTATCAAAAGTTATAGGTTTATAATAAATTCCATTGAATTACCTAAAACTGTGTTTAAAAAAATAATATTTTCTCAACTTACGATTTTATTTGATTTTCAAAATGGGTATTACAGGGTAACTACAGTATATTAAAAATTTGCTGAACTATACCACAAACACTACTCTGAAATAGAAATAGGAATAGAATATAAATAAGAAATGATAATAATATGTACTGGATGTTACTTTTCAGAAGCAAATAACTTCCGAATTATTGTTTTAATTGAATACACGAATGCTTAATAATTTTAATGAAACGTATAACTTAAATTCTAAATGGAATCGTAATTTTGTAGAACGAATTCTACTTCTAGTAAAACCGTTGAATGGAGGAACGTCAAACTTAAGGTTCGTTTAATACCCGAAGAAGACTAACCAAGGTGCATGTTAATGTCTGTAACTAATGGAATAAATATAAAAATGCACTTAATCACTAAATTTCGTCGGTTTGGCCACACAAGGTGTGAAAGTACCAACGGAAGGACAATAATTATGCCGTTTATGTTAATACCCAATGGTAGATATAATATGTAGAATTTTCTCTGCTTTTATTTAAAATTGATTACGAAATAATTTGACGTTTCGTTTTATTTCCATATAATCAGAGGATATAATGAAAGCGTAAAAGTACCATTGCATTAAATAGTATGCATTAAAATAATCGAGTAATTCAGCGTGGTACAAAATAAAACAACCTTCCTGAAATTCAATAAAATATAAGCTATTATATGAGCTTTTACATACCTATCGTAAAACTTTACCGAGTAATACATACCTTTAGTAGGGTAGATGGGTGAAAATGGTGCCAATTAACATCTCAAAATCACATAAAATTTGGTATTTTTTACAAAATCTTAATAGTTTTAAACATTATCTTTTACTTTTTAGTTTGGTGTCCCTTTAAGGCGTGTTGTTTTAGTTTTTTTAGTTAAAGAATAACTTTTCCCACTCATATGCGTGCGAAATGTACGTACCACTATGAGAAAAATAATTATCTGGAATAGTAACGATTATCTATTTTAAAAATACAAAATTATGTTACAAATATTACACAGCGCTTGTTGTGTGTTAATTTGAGGTCATTCTGGTAATTCTGATTTGGTCATTATATGCAGTGAAACCTTGCGTGGCCCTATGTCTAGGGTCATACGCATAGTTGAAAACTGATGCCAAACAGCTGGTCTAATAATAAACCCAAAGAAAGCTCAGCTTATAGTGTTCAGCCAAAAGAAGAATCAAGAAAATTTACCAGATAAAACTCTCTCTAGTGTGGTCCCCAATTACCACCAGACGGTGAAATATCTGGATGTTCACCTTGATATTAAACTGTCTTGGCATGAACATATATCATGCAAAATCAGGAAAGCAACGTGTGCACTGTGGACGTGTAGGAGGGCCGTTGGTGGAAGCTGGAGTCTTAATCCCAAGGTTCTTCACTGGCTCTACTGAACCATTGTCAGACTCATTTTAACTTACGGGGTCATCGTGTGGTGGCCTTGTGTTCAGAGGAACTCGACGAACAGGGTCCAGAGACTTGAGTGTTTGGAGATGACCGTGGCATTGAGAACGGCTCCCACTAGAGCTCTGAAGGTGTTATAAATCTCATGCCACTGCAAATATTTATCAAACTGGAAGCCATGCGTGCTGTATATAGACTGCGTACGCTAAACCAACTACAGGCGTGCTCTTTCGGGCACTGTCGCATGTGGAACTGGGCCACCGAGCGATGCCCAGTCCTACTCATGAGTGGTGACCATATTCCCACTAAACTATATCCCTCGAACTTCCTGGAGGTCGTAATCCCTGACCGCGAGGAGAGAGGGCTGAGAACGCCCAGTCGGTAGTCCGCAACGAAACCAACTTGTATACAGATAGATCCAGGGTGGATGGACTGTAGGGTGCCGGAATATTTTCCGACTTAAATGATCAAATAATGAAATAATTAAATAATGATCAAATAATTAAATACTTTGCCTGGGAGCATATGCTGCTGTCTTCCAGGCCGAGGTGTTTGCGATTCTATCTTGTGGGCTGGAGCTGCTAGCCGGCCCACAAAAAACTGGTAGAATCAATATATGCTGCGACATCTTGGCACTTAGTACCGTTGAAGCGCGCTCAAGCACTAGTTCTGGAATGCAAGACTGTTCTCGAGACGCTCTCTCCAGTATACCAGTATGTCCCAGGACATACTGGTATACCGTGAAACGAGAAGGCTGATCAATTGGCCAAATCGGGCAATTTAGAGACACCTACTGGGCCCTTTGTAGGGATCTCCAGAAACACAGCGGTTCTCCCAATGAAGGCCCAACAAATCTCTCAGCATTGTTAGACAACTGCCCCAGGTATGAGGCAGGCAGGAACTCATATCGGGTGTCGACGCTGGGAGGCTGGGAGGACAGCTGCTGGCAAAGCTGCTTGAACTAAGCAGATGCAATTTAAGAACCGTGATTGGCACCTTTACATAATGGGTCTTGTGGAAGACCCTGCGTGTAGGGGATGCTTGGAAGATGAGGAGACAGCAGGGCATGTTCTGATGAATTGTCCCGCTTTCCTGCATACACGCATGCAACACCTGGGACAACCGATGCTGCTACCCAGGGACTCTGGAGAGCTATGCCCTAGCCGTCTAGTTGGCTTTATTAAGTCAACTGGACTAATAGCTCTCGAAAGGCGGGACGTGACGGACCCATATTAAGGCCTATACGTCATAAGGGCGAAGTCCCCGCCAAACTAAATCTAAATTCTGTCATTCTGCGTACTTGTAAAAAAGCGTAAAACAATTGGGTTACTCGACTGGTTATTTATTGCTCTTTACTGCCGATTTCTACCCTATTTAGTGCCTATTTCTAAAAATAGTTATTTGTGTGAAGTTTTATCATGAATGTGGATTAACAGGGCCTGTATAGGGCCGAGGCCGAAAACTTTGATATCTTAATTTAATGACTTATTATTCAAGAAATTTTGTACGTTGAGATTATTTTAGCTTCTTAACTATAACTGTTATTCATAGTAGGTATGCTTCTACATATTTTTTTTAATCACAAAGAAATCCGCAATGGTCACACTTGGGCACATATGATGATAAAAACTGTGAATCTGTTACCTTGTACGAATGTGAGCCAAGTAGCTCGAAACTAGTTCTGGAGAAGGAATTTATGAATGGACTGTAATTATCAAATCGAATTTACATGTATAATTAACCCTCTGTATTAGCCCTCTGAGTAGATGTTTTCTGTAAATCGATTCTATACGTAGTTTAGCCTACCAGGGCTAGAGGCCGCCGCTCTAGGCGGACTTTGCACTTTTGCTACTTTGCAGGACGCTACATATCATTAGGCATTTCTGATATGTAGTAACAAGTGGCCGCTAGAGATATCTGGTAAACTTTCGCCTACATTAAACTGTTTAGTCGGCATATACTGATTGCGTTGCTTCGGTTCATTCATTCTTTATTTTACCTACGGTGTACCGATCAGAGCCAAGTATCTCGAAACCTCTACGCCTGGTGAAAGAATTGATGAACACTACCAAATCGGATTAATGATATACAATTTTCTTTTTGAGATATTTTCGCAAACTGAATCTGCACAACTAATATTTAAATAATAATATAATAATAAAGTGTAAAATCCTTTCAAGTTAAGGGCCAGTTTATGGGTAGATTATGCCAGTATACCTGCCACAGTCAGATGAAACAAGGCCCTATACGAGATAGTTAAATACTTAAAATTATAGAGCCCAATTAACAGGCCATTAAACAATAAAATATTTAAATTATTACAATGCAGAAACTGTAGGAAAAAAATATTTACCACTTAACCTCCTGTACTTGCCTGTGTAAATAATGACAGTATAATAGCGGCTCTAAGATACAAACAGGCCAACAAGGCTGCAATAAAATTGGGTTGTGTTACAGTAGGTAAGTACATATGCAGTGACAGCTCATAAGATGCAAAATTAAAAACGTTACACTAAATTTTATTTGTTAATTATTTAGAATATCTCCTTATATCATAAGTGCACATGTATTTCAATAAGAGATACTAACTACTCTTTCAATCATGTTTTAATAAAAGCCGTTTATCTTAATCGTCATCAATCCTGACCATAGATTACACTTTACTGGCCTTGAAGAGATACATGAACGGTATTGCAGTCTCCGCCTTCATTCGAAGTTGTGACATGTGTCAGAAGCTTTTGGTCAGAGGCTTTACCAATAAGGGCACTCGAGGTATATTTAGGTCGTACCTTAAACTGACAATTTATGACCGTCTTCGACTTTTATACTTTTATTTTGATGTGAGTTTAAAATCCACTATTATTTCTGATAAATTTTGGCATATGAACTTATTGTCGTTTTCATAGCATTTCTTGTAAAATACTAACAAATATTGGAAAACATGTTCGAATCGAAATAGAATCTAAGTAAAATTGCCACTTTATAAGGTTGCTAAGAATGTGGCCGTAGTGATTTAATTTTTGATCATGTGATTGCTTCTCCTTCACAGAATTGCCTCTCATACTGGATGCCACAAGATACCTAGTGGCTCACCCCAATAACTTTTATTTTTGAACATATCGAATTGATACTAGGGGTCCAGAGCCATTCACATACTGCATTTTCTGACCTATGAATTAATTTTACACCACTTCCGGTTGTCCGTGAGACTCTAATTTTTGAGATTCATGAAGAATATTTGAGGCGAGTTTGGCAAAAACAACATAAGTCCAAATTTACCGAAAATGAGTTTATGGCGCCAATGGGACCAGAAAAATGATTGTCAATGATATATATAATGAATTCTTACAAAAACACCATAGCTGCCAAAATATAGTCATTTCAAATATGGTTGATTCTTGCAAAAACGACATACGTCTATCAGTTGCAAAAACCGCATATGTCCTTGGACTTATGCGCTTTTTGCTGGAAACTGACGAAATCCGTGCGTCACCGTCGCATCATCTGTTTTAAAGTTTGGTTAGGTTAGTCTGATTGTCATGCCATTGTGTGTATTGTTAGTGAAATAATTTTGATTTTACTGTTGAAAATTAGTGGAAACAATGGCAAATAATAAGAAGTGCGTACTGAGTGGCCAAAGCAAAAAGAAAGAAAAATCAGGAAATTGCCTAATTGCCGCTACTTGTCCGAAACTCTTACCCTTAAAACTATGCACACTATGTTTTTGGAATATTTTCGTATAAACATACCCTACAAAATGTGCTGGGAGGTCTTTAAACAACATTTCATTATAAAATTTGGATTTCCAAAATCCGACACTTGTGCAGATTGTGATAAATTTGCACAGAGTATCAATTGTTTGGATCTAGAGCCAGAAGAAAAAGCGAGGGTCGAGAGGGAACTACAGAAAAAGGAACTACATATTCGAAAGGCTGAAGCATTTTTTGATTTTAAACGAAAATATAAACAAAAAGCTAAAGCGGGTGAAATAATGTGCATAAGCTTTGACTTCATGCAAAATCTCCTTCTCCCTCACATACCTTCAAACCCCATATTTTATTGTCGACAACTATGGTATGATGTATATGGCATTCACGGTCTAGGGACTGATGAGGCCACAATGTATACCTACTTAGAAGGTGAAGGCAAAAAAGGAGCAAATGACGTAACGTCAATGATTTTGCATTATTTAAAAAATAACATTCATAATCGAAATATTTTCATCTTTAGTGATGGTTGTCCAGGCCAAAACAAAAATTACGTTATGGTTCATATTTTGTATACGTTGGTTCATGTATTAAAAATAGTGGATTCTGTGGAGTATGTTTTTCCCATAAGAGGTCATTCATAGTTGCCTAACGATTTTGATTTTGCCGTAATTGAGAAAAAAAAGAGACGTCTCGAAAGAGTATAGAAATACCAGGCGAATGAGATAAAATAATATTAGAAGCTAGGCAGAAACCAAATCCATTCCATCTGATAAAGATGAGTCAAGATTCCTTTGTTGATATAAAAACTGCAACATCGGAATTTTTCTTTAAAACTCCAAAACCTGCCATTAACATTAAGAACGTTAGAATAATGAAAATTAATAATACGTCTACTGGTATTATTTATTTAAGAGACAGTTATAGTGGGCCTTTTCGTATCAGCAAAG
>CAXKVY010012157.1:0-18722 GCA_964058915.1 Tetropium fuscum
CATCTGACATTCTCATTTACAGTCACCGGATCACCAAAAGACCACTCACGTAATTGACTACATTTACTACATAATAATTCACTACATACTGCATTTAGTACGTACCTATGTAGAAAATGTAGTAAACGAAATTTTTGCATTTCCCATCTTTGTTAATTGGGACGTCGTTCTCTGCGTATACGTCTGCCGAAAATGTATGTATACGCGTTTACGTACTGCTTGCATGGCATTGTGGTTTATAAAATACATGGGTGTGTGCTTATGACCACACGATAGAAATGAAAACATCTAATATCCGAATTTTAAAATATATACCGTAACCGTCCATCCGTATTACCACAACCCGCAATACACGCACCCGTTAATACAGTTTTCACTTCAAAAATGCTAGAACATACCTGAGTACGAAAAATTATCGCTATTGGTAAGACGCAGCAAGCGTCAATCCTGTGATCTTAAACACACATTATTTCTTTATACATACACAGCAAATTCTGACACATTTACATATGTACACACATGTATGATATTAAATTACTTTCAATTAAAAATAATGACTCATTCTCAGTGTTTTAAAACAAAGTAAAATTTTGAAATAGATATTTACTGTAGCCGGCCGCCCCTACACCGCACCCGTTAATACACGTTGACCGTACACATGCGTGACACAGACGCTTCAGGCAACCGGTGCTAGATGCCGCCCCACTGTATGTCGCTCCAAAATACCTACTCATATTTAGCAAGTACTGCGACGGCAGTCGATTTGATTCAATTCAATTCGATGCAGAGCGAAAAATAATTGGACGGTAACCCGTCTAGACGGAACCTCCTGATATATTGTCCTTAGAGATGGTACTGAACAGGTGAAATTGTTGAACCGGTGAGAACGGTTCCGTTCTTTTTTCAGAACCGTTCTCAATACCTGTTACCGCTCAGAACGTTCAGACCACGATACTAACGTGTCGATGTCGAAACAACGACTACAAAGTTCCAGTTCAGTTGTTCATTCTACTGTGGCAACTACGCATGTATCATGTATATAACGGACTTTTTTTATTGAAAATACGAATCGGCGGTAAATTAATCATAATGAATAAAAGAACTAGCGCCATGTGGATTTTTTTTACGATTGCGGACCCAAATAAGCAATTAGCTAAATGTAATTTATGTAAACAGGGCCTCTCGTATAAGTAATCGATAACAAATCTCAAGACATATACTTGGCAGACACCCTATAGTTAACATACTAGTTAGTTTATATGTTTAATTTTTATTTTATGTAAAATATATTCAACTCGCATCGCAAAACTTAATACAAGAAGTAAGAAGTACATGAAATTACTGGAACTAGTCCGAACCGTGCTGAACGTCTGAACAGTCAACTGCGTCTGAACTGTCTGGTCTGAAGTTCTGGTTCTGAACATTAGAATTGCAATAACAGGTAACAGGTATAGTTCGTATTCGAGAACCGGTTCACTGAACGGTTAGTCAATACGCGTTCTCAAGAACCGTTTCAGTTCTTTCCGTACCAACCCTAATTGTCCTCGACAATAGGCCTATGGAAGCTAAAATATGCTGTAAATACTTTAGATTCGAGTTTATCTATCTCGTTTAGTCAACGAGTGGACTGATTGTTACATAGAGGAACGCGACGGCTCAGTCTCATTCAATACCCACAAACTCTCTCTACTGTCTTGCTCTGCCGACTGATCCTATCTCACTTAGTCGACTCGAGCCGACTTTACCCGAAGGGGCGTGCCTGACGCGTGACAGCTCATTTTCATTCAACATCCACAAAAATAAAAGCGCTGAGCGCGCCTAAAGAAGTTTCCACTTCAATAAGACTGTACTTTGGGATCCAAGAGACATTCATTATTATAATATAAAATATGAGTTGATACATGGGAAGAAATTGCTTCTGTAATGGGAAGCATGCAAGAGTAAAATAATTAGTATGCTACCATTACAGAAGGGGAAAAGTAAAAAATAACAGTGTTTAGTCCTTTTTTTATAAGTTTCGAAGTTCTCCACCAACTTCGGGGTTTCTTCAGTTCTTCCTTTTTAAGTAAATTTGCTTTAACTAACGTGGCACCACTGGCCAAAAATAAGGTTAAAATTGCTTCTGTAATGGGACAAATACTGAAAGCATGCAAGAGTAAAATAATTAGTATGCTACCATTACAGAAGGGGAAAAGTAAAATATAACAGTGTTTAGTCCGTTTTTTATAAGTTTCGAAGTTTTCCACCAACTTCGGGGTTTCTTCAGTTCTTCCTTTTTAAGTAAATTTGCTTTAACTAACGTGGCACCACTGGCCAAAAATAAAGTTAAAATTTCCTCATTCGAAAATAATGTTCGAGTCTATAAAACAGGTTGGCTCACTGGACAGTTCAGAGAATGCTCTTTACGTATTCGTTCCATGTGACTGACGAGCATTATATTGCATGTTACATTACAGGCTCAGCTCGATTAATGTAAACGCACCTTTATAGACATATTGAAACGTACCCATATATAGACGTAACCCATATATAACTTTTAAGTTCTTTGCTATTCATATTTGTTTTGCGAAAATAATTGGGTTTGTATAGCAATTCATTACATAGAGAAATAAGCAAATAGATGAATAATAAGGAAGGCACACTTACCTGTTGTATATCTGGACATATATAAGGAAAACGAACCACTTAGAAGTTGTACCAGTTCTTTCACCTTCATTGAGGATCATCAGAGTGATGTACGATTTGTTTTATTGGTCATTTATACTTGAATTTAGAATATTAATACTTCATCATTTTCAGTGGCACTTTGTGTCACATTAGTTTTGACGGAACTCTAATTACTTATATATGCAATAAAAGTTACAGTTTGCCTATTAGCTTTGTTAGCAGAAAGTGCAGAATACCATTCTACTAACTTTTGAAATATAAGCCACTTGCGCTATAGCTATAGGCTATGATAGCAAACCTAAAAAATTATAAGAATAACCCTGCAGAGGTGTTATGCACTGGTTAACATGCGGTTGTTCATAAAGAGACAGTAGTTGTAGTTCCGTAATTGAATAATCCGTTGCACGTAAACTAGTAAAGGCGGCCATACACGTTGCCACCGGCATTGGCATGGCATATGGAAAATGGGGGTTACTTACTGTTTGTAACATAGAAATATGAGACATAAAAACCCGAGCCAAAATCCCTCAGTATATCGATAAAAGGAGCCACATACACACGTGCTACCGCATTTTTAACAATGTTGTCAAGTATAACCGATTTCCAGGAATTTAAGGACAAACAAATGATTTTATATACATCTCCCATCACATTATGACATTATCATGTATCATGTAAAAGCGTAAAAGACATCTTTTACGCTTTTTGTTTGCTTCCTTTTTTTCTGTACTATCCACTCCGTTTCTCTAGCGAGTCTTCTTCATCTGTTTGATATTCCTTTATTTCCTTGTTTTGTTATTCATTTTTTTCAAAAGGATATCAACTGTTTTCTGTAGTTCATCGATTATTGCTTGGAGATTATTGCATTGAGCAATTAAAGTAACTCATTTTCCGTAGTAGGGGTACATCTATTTAATAGGACTACTTTTTGAGCCCCCGTATATAAGGCAGGATCCATACCAACCGACGTCTTAGCTGATTGAGCAAGGCTGAGTAAAGTTATCTGCTTGATGCTCAATTGTTGTCATTTGTTGAAAAAAATACATGTAACATAGACAATTATAACTGTATCCACCGTAAGAAAAATGTTCAAATTTGTGAACATTTTTCTTGCGGTGGATACTACCTAAATATAACAAAACTAGACATAGGTATTTAAAAATTCATCAATTGAATAATAGTTATTTGTGTACCAATGCACTAAAGTTGAACTTTTTGATGGATACAAAGAAACTTTAGTGTCTGAATGGGTACACATTATGTTTTTTTCGAAATCGACGAATCATAAATTAAAAAAATATAATTTTTTGAAGAACAAAATTTTGCCCCAAATACTGCACAGCGTTTGTTGTATGTTATTTGACGTTTATCTGTCACTCCGACTACTTGAAAAAATCGTAAAACAATGGATAAAGAACGAGAAATAATCAGTAGAGTATGTATACTCTACTGATTATTTCTCGTTCTTTACTGCCGATTTCGCCAATTTCGAAAAAAAAAAACATTATCAGTAAAAACTTCTCGACATTTAATTTAAATGTATGTATTAACGATGTTTTAAACCCATTTGGTATAACCGGTTATTTATAGTTTTGTGCAATTATATTTCGGAGTTTGTGAATTTCTGGTTTTATATATATATATATATATATATATATATATATATATATATATATATATATATATATATATATATATATATATATATATATATATATATATATATAATATTGTTGTGTGTAGCAAGTTATAAAGGTATTTATGTTTTTGTGTATATACAACAAAACCTGATAAATAAATGAACAAGATAATGATAATATTTTTCTCTCTTCATTATATCACTACAGAAAGAGCTCTTGCATCTGTTGTAAACATTAATCTTATTGTTTTTTCCCCTTATTTTCCCCTTCGTCCTACGAAAAACCCATACGAAATTTTTTCAAGAATATGACATTTTACTATTTTATTTTCAACCGTTCAAAAGTTAAAGCGATTTTAACTTTATGCGCATGTAATTTTCCAGATATTGTAGAAAAACTTTCGAGATATTGCAGCTTTTTTTGCAGCGGAAACTATATGATAGCTAGAAAATTAACGAAATCAAACTTGTGGCACATTTTGTCAGTTTATTAGTATATAATGGCCTCATCGTTGGGACGCATAGTTTCCGAGATACAAACGAAAAACCGAAAAAGTGTACCTTTTACGTACGCCCGTGCACCCCGCTAACCTGTTAGGAGTGGGGAATTTTAGTATATTTACCTTGTTATCCTGACTAATCCAAACATAAACTCCCAAAGTCAAAAATTGTGTTCGCATCATTTCCCTCTACAATCTTTCGTTAACTGGACTATTATAGATATAATTCAGAACCAAAAATATGACCGGAATTCGGAAATACCGAAACCATCGCTTATTTAACAACGGCCGTGAAAGTCTTATTCAATATCTCACGAGTCGCCAATGTCAACATTACCCATTCGTTTTGTTGACTGGGTGACGTCGTCGGGCTTAATTGACAAACGTGTTGTGTTAGCATTTATTATTAACAAAGCGAACCACCCAGTCGTGTATCAGTAAAGGTCACTTGAACTATTTATTTTCGTGCAATGCGTTAATAAGTATTCCAGTCTCGATCGAAATGAGGTCGTCATTTATTTTTAATGGAGCTCTCCTCGAGAACGCCTCTCAGATTGGCACTACGTGAAGAGAAACACACCCCGACTTTGAACGCGTTTAAAAATATATGTATGAAAAATAAAACAGAAAATGCCCGTCTGGGCCGAAAATATATCACTATATGCATGAGCTGGCACCGCGAGGCTATTTTTATGGGACCTTTGCGGCTAGATGTCGATATATGAATTCCATCAAGAGCATCATCATAGAACAAAGGAAATATTTATTTGAAATCTATTATTCGAATACAAAATTATAGGCCTGTTTTAATGGACATTGCACTTGTGAATTAGTCTTTACCGTACAGAGTAAAGCCTCAATACATTATTTGGAAAGGTTAGTGGCGGAAAGTAATTGCCGCGAGTAAAGTAGCCAGCTCCTCAACATTACTTGCCACTTACCAGCAAGCAAAAAGTTACGCTTTCCTCTGATTTACAAAAGGCAAGTAAGTATACTGGCGGCGAGTACGTTCCGTCAGTTGTTTTGTTGTAAAATCAATTGAAACCACTACAATACATTCTGAACAAAAAAATGAAGAATATTTTCTCATTTAAGACTTGAAAGAATTTTAAAGATGAAAATTATGTTTAGTTTTTAATTGTTTTTGGGGTCCTTGTCTCAAACATCTTTGAACCCACTCCGATGTAATTTTGTACAAAGGGACTTCTAAATGTGCAGATTAAGAATATCGTACTAGTTTTTTATGCTTTTTTTTTGTAAAATGGACCCTCTTTTTCCATGTTAAAATCTGACGATTTTAGCCATAGAGGCTAAAATCAGATCAGCGAGATATTGGTCCTGAAAAGTGGGTACATTCTCACGTAGTATGGGCATCAGTTCTCACAAACAATGATTTATATTTTATTTTCTCGTATGTATTGAATCACTTGAGCTATTAATGTGCACTTTAAACCTTTAAAGATATTGTATTTATTATTATATTAGAGCATGATAAATCTTTCCCTCAAAGGAAGTTCAAAATAAGCTAAAGTTTTTGTTCTTTTATAGCAACTATTGTGAATTTTATTAATTATCTTCAATATGTGAAATCTATGAAATATTAATGACTTATTTTTGCAATATTGAATTAATCTTGGAATATAATATTTTTTATATATAATTTTAATACACGAAATGTGACGCTATTGATATTACTATGGCTTTTATAATTATTATTAGAATTTAAACTCGATATTTATTATATAATATTGGCATTAAGAAGCATTCTTTTAAATTTGTTAGTTAACAGAGATTTATTTTTCAATAAATCTGTTCAAATGCCTTGAAATGCTACCCTATTCTGTCCTATAACTTAAAACTAAAACTGGGATTAAATCCTTCACCGGCATTGCGTGATTTGCTTTTTTGCTTGGACTCTATTTTGTTCAATACTTTGTCTGCGTTTTGTGTTGTTAACTTTGACGTGTTCGAGACTGGCCGTTTTTCTAGTTTTTGGTGTCTATAGTGGATGGGACGTTTTGGCGGATTTTGCGGGTTCTTATCTAATTGTTAGTATGTTAGTTTACAAACAATAAGCAGGCTTTAAAAGCGTTGGTACAATCATTCCTCTAATCCTAAGTTAGTTTTACGTGTGGCATCTTTTATGCTTGATATTTTATTATTATTGTATTTTATTGGCTCTTTTGTGTGTCTTTCTTTTCTTTTCTGTTTTGTTGTTGTGGTTTCTATTTTTATTGTTTATTTTTAATTTTGGTTGAAAAAAAAAATCCTTCACCAAACATTAATCCTATTATATAAATTATCAAACTTGGTTTATATATGATGATATATCTTGTGATGGTTTTTACCTTGCTTAGAAGTTTTGTAGTCCTATGTACCTACTTTCTGGGATTGCGCTGTACTTGTGGTTTTCACTTATTCGTAGCACTAACACTATTACTAACACCATTCGTTGTATATATCCTATTTGACTGCTATTTCTCCCGAAATACTTTTGTCGGTTTTTATTTATTGTTAATATTGTCGTGTTCTAGACTTGCCGGTTTGTCATTGACTTATGTCTTGGGATTATGCAAGGATCATTTGCGGGTGGTTAATGCTGTTGTTATTGTTGTTTGTTAGTATACATAAGCAGAAGCGGGCTATAAAAGCGTTTTTACAAAAATCTTATATCTATGTTAGTGTTATTGTGTGTATGGGTCTTTTATTATGTTATTTTATTAATATCTATTTATGCCTCTTTTTGGCTATTGTTAATTTTTTAATAGTTTTTCATTTTTTTTCTTAATCCTTGAGATTTTATACACTTTATCTTACTTGGTTTTGTTATTAACTTGCTTAATAGTTTTTTTTGTGTTCATTTATTCACACGTATTATAGGGAACTGACTATGGCTCTATTCCCTTGGTTGAGAATTTCAATAACACTGGTTTCAATTTACTATTAATGACTACTTTAAGACAACCGTCTATAAAACTTTAGCAATGCAGTTATTTATCACTTTCCACTCCGCGTGTAAATTATCCACATGCATTTAGTAGTTCAAGCAATGGGTAAAAAAGGGTTTCTATTCGCAAAAGGTCGAAAAGAAATGAAATTTGGTGGGATGGCAGACATAGGTCTCCTGATGGTACACCTGAGACTCTGCGTTGCGGCTCTTGTCGGGCAGTTGGCGCTATAGCGGGTTAAGTGGCCCTATATAGCGTGGTAAGACTGATGCCGATAGCGTGGTAAGTGCTATCGAAAAAAGTTGAAATATGTAGAGAAAAATGAAATATGTAGAGAACAATTGGTCGTTGCATTTTTCGTCTGCGGCCTATAGTTTCCGCTCTACGACGCGCCAAAGTTGGGGGTTGCCTTGCAATTTTCAACAAAATCAGAATTTCATCTCGGATTAAGATGAAGATCTCTATCAAACAATTCTCATCCCTTCACCGCTCGAGTGGCAACCCCCCCAGGTCGCAAAGTGAGCTGTATATCAGGGGACTTATATCTACCATCCCACCAAATTTCATTTATTTCCTACCTTTTGCGAATAGAACCCCTTTTTTACCCATTGCTTGAACTACTAAATGTATGTGGATAATTTACACGCGGAGTGGAAAGTTTTCATGACTTCGCCTCTGAGGTGCTTATTACGACTCTATTTCACTATTTATAATGTTTATGGGGATTATTTACACATGTACTGGGAAATTGCGCGGCTACTGCCTTGAACTATTTATTGGGAATCCTTTTGTGCGTTGTTACCGGTATCTAAGGAACTTCATCCTGGGTAAGTATTGCATTTCCTTCAATGGGAATGTTTTATCCGAGTACTAAGTTCATTGACCAATGGTCCAAAACAAATGGACCCATGTGCTACCTAGTATTGATTGATTAATTATGATAAAACAACTGGGTATTCGCCTACTGCACTAATGTTTGGTGAAACCCTACGCTGGAGGGCTGCCGAGCACATATTGACTGATATTTCGTCCCAACCAGAAATTATAAATGTTGAGTTAGCACGGGACAAGGTCGTTCAGCGTCTGGATTGTATCAATCAGCAGGCAGCGACAAAGTTCAATAAGAAGAGAGTCCCGGCAGTGCCGTACGCTGCAGGCCACAGGGTGGCTGTACAAAATACACAACTGGCTACGGGAGGCAAGCTCAAGCAAAAATTTCAGGGCCCTTTTGAGGTAACTCACTGTTTAGACAACGAAAGGTACGCATTGCGCCGTATCGGAGATAGTCGTAGAAGAACAGTTACGCACATGGCCTCAGTAAGGTATGTTTCATATTGTTTTAATTTTTTTGCACTTTTCGGCTAGTGCCGTATGGTACAGAACCAAGTATTTGTAAAGGTCCCTGATATGTTCAGGCTATTAAAGGTCCCTGAGGTGTTTAGGCTATTAAAGGTCCCTGATATATTCAGGCTATTACAGGTCCCTGAATGTATCTTCAGGCTTAAGGTCCCTAAATAAAATTTGGGCTTTCGGTCCCTAGCATGGTGACACCATCCATGCTAGGTCTCCCCCATGAACCTAGGCATAGCGGGACGCATTTTTGTGAGCTCATATTGTATTTTTTTTTGCCACTCTTTAACAGATGTACCTACTAACAAAAAAAAATTAACCGCACACCACTGTTATTATTTTACTGTTTTGTTTTCTCAGTAGCTTTATAGGTTCGAGGACGACCCTATGTCAGGAAGGCCGTGTTAGCTGTTTGCCGCCTTCACGGTTACTTCGTAGCCCCTCGAACCGTAAATGATGTCATTCAACCCCATAAATTATAATGATTGTAAACAAATACTCTAAGCTTAGACGACTATTATTCGATGTTCAGTCAGGGCCATCTTTTCAGTCGGTATATGTATCACGTTTAACTCGGTGTGGTGGTTGGGAGGATGTCGATAAATGTTATTTTGTGAATTGAGGAATATTATTTTATAAGCTTTGCAAATAAAAGATAACATCCTCCTCGCTCTTCGTTGGTTTAGATATTTGTAATAAATATTTTTATACGTGTATTTATCTTCAGTTTAATAGTAATATTGTATATATAAATACGTCACCTTGGTGAAGCCAATTGCAATGATATGTATTAATTTGTATTATATTAAATTTTATATTATATGTGGAGATATTTTAGATTATTAATTTTAATATGCTGATATTTATTGTTAGAAATTAGCTCAGACTATACTTACTTTGGTGAACTTATGTGTCTTGGAATATCTGTTTATGGGCGCCATTTAATTAATGAAATAAAGAATTTTTATTTATAATTTATTGAAATTTTTTTAAACTTTAATTTAGGAAGAATTGATAAAATTCAAAATTTATTAGCTTGGTGAATCACTGTATGTATACTAGAGCAATGAAACATCTGTCTCAAACAGAGTCTCAAGCACAAAACAGACTTGTTAAGTGCTGGCCTTGTTAATTAGTTTAAAATTATTGTTATGTATGATTGATAATATCTGTTGAAAAATCTTAGTAATTATATTGAATAAAATAGATTATATTGAATTTTAAATGTTAGTAATGTTTTTATTATGTGATTATATGAGTGTATTTACAATAACACTTGCAATGGAATTTTCTTAAAACTACCTGAGCTACCCTATATAAGTTAGGAACTATGAATTAACATGGGATATAAAAATCCTACGCGAACAAAGAACTATTGCACAAAATTTGCAACGAGAAAAGATATCAAAAAAGTATTTTGGTTATTACCTTTGTCCTAATATGTTACTCCTTAAAACCCTTTGAGGTTACTGACCCTCACAAACAAACAAACACTACACTAAACTTGTTGACCCTCTGGCAATGGCATGCAGCACCTCGTACCTCTTGTACAAAAACTCCTACACCCTCGTTCTGAATGGAACAGTTAACAATTACTTACAGCAATGGAATAGCAACTAATTCTCTTTAAAATCATATAAGAACTTCTCTAGAATACTGGTACTTTGTATAATCTTGATTATATTTTATTTTAGCCTTGATATCGAGCTTGATATTATGAATGTCCAGGCTACCTACCTAGGATTCACTTGATGCTGGTATTTTTAATCCCGTACACTTACACGATCAGAAATATTTAAATTTTTACTAGCAATAGTTTTTTTTTGCGTGGCTGGTTAACTTTTACACTTAATTTACACACTTGTCTTATTTTAAAAACTAAATTTACAATGGTTTTTAAAAGATACCAAATTACGTGGGTACCTTTTGTAGTACCATAGCGTCTTCTTCATGAATGTTGTTTGTAGGCAAGGAAGTCTGGTTTTTAAATACAATACTATGTTTCCTGGATATTACCCCTACTTTTAAGACAACATATTTCATTCTACCAATCACATGAGTTTATAATTTATGCTTTTAATAATTTGACAAGAGATATTTCTCAAACTTTAACACTGCACATATTTTCAATCGTTACACATGTTTATTTACTTTTGAACGACCTCCTGAACCACCTGTATGAGATACGTTCTTCTTCGTTCTTATATATATATATATATATATATATATATATATATATATATATATATATATATATATATATATATATATATATATATATATATATATATATATATATATATATATATATATATATATATATATATATATATATATATATATATATATATATATATATATATATATATATATATATATATATATATATATATATATATATATATATATATATATATATATATATATATATATATATATATATATATATATATATATATATATATATATATATATATATATCTCAATTATCAGTGGATGAATGAAGAAATGGCCCTTTTGTGCCATATGGCAGGAATATAATTCGCATGACGTGAGAGGTCTCAATTTTAGCATTCGCTGTGAAATGGCGATGGGAGAATCGTGACCTAGACTAATAGACAACGCGTTTAGAAATATATTATAGTCGGGAATATCATACGGAAGTTATATAATGTACAATATGCGTGTTCAGTGGAAAAGGGTATAAAAGGTTCTGGGCTGTATTATTGAAAAAGGATAAGAAGTGCGTCACGATGCGATGACGCACATTTTTATTTAGCCGCATCGTTAGACAAAAATGCTAATTTACGCAATTTGTTCACAATTTTAAATTTGTTGCTATGACTGAAATGATCATATTTGATGCATATTTTTAATCAAGTCACAGCGAGGTCTAACATTTTTGACGTCACTCGTATTTACGTAAAACCAACAATTTTTGGCCAGCATTGCTGGCACGAGATCGGTAATATCATATCGATCATCATTATTATCGAGAATGATTAAAATACAAGTAATACGCAGGTAATGAAATGCATACTACCGCTGAAATTCAGAATATAATCTTAAGTTTTAACAATAACTGTATATCCACAGCTTATTAATGTACATAAATAACATTATTACATTACCTGGAAATATTATTTCATTGTCAATAATACTTATTAAGTAACCAATGGCTATTTAGGGTTAATAGCAGAGGCGGCTCGTGGTAGCTGCAAGAGGCGAAGCCACAACCTCCGTACATCGAAATCAAATCGTGGCAATTTTAGAGAATTAAAAAATATATGATCACCGATAAGCAGCTATAAAGGATATAGAAGAATACATGTTATATTTAAAAATTAGCTAAACATGGACTTGGGTAAGTTCCTTAGAAAGTTTTTTAAGCGGCAATTATTAAGTCCACGAGCCGCCACTGCATAAGGCCCAAGGAGGACCTGTTTGTTTCACAGAAACCATCTCATTGCGCATGTCCGCAGCCAAATGGACCCCTGTCGCGAGACACACGTGTTTGTTCGTGTTTCAATACCCTTCTATAAGGTTATTTGCACGCCGCAGACGTAATTGGCTAAAATTTGACATGGCGAACTTAAACCCAATTAAATTTGGTGGCTTTTATAATGACATAAGCGCCGTGAATTGGCATAGCTATCTATGACTTCCTACTGACTGGCGTGATGACATGATTTGTTTACTTTTCAATGGTTGCTAACTACCATAGTGAAGTCATTATGACGCGTCATTTATTTCATTATCAAATTTAATTGATAATCTCTCTGCATTATTTACTTCGATCTAATAAACTGAATTTGTGGTAGATTTACGATTTACGATCCTTACTATTTTGAGTGTTTACAATTACTATTTACGATTTTATGAAGGAAAGATGTCACATGAAGTTTTATTAACTTAATTTATATAATTTTATAGTTTCTGTTCCATTTGTTCACGCAATATATATGCAAAGTGCAATTGTTGTGTAGTTCACTTTTGTTTACAAGTACTTATCTTTTAATGTTCCTAATAAAGTAAAAGTAAGATCTTCAAAAATGAAAGTACATTGAGTCATCCTTTTTTATTAGAATTGTCATAGTTTACATGTTTCACATCTGGTAACCCGACCTTTATTTTACTTAAATGTCAATGATAACGTTCGGGTAGGTTTCTTTGACACCCATAAATTAAAAAAAAATGTTTTTAACAACTTATTTCAATAAAACAAAGGTCAAATTGTAAAAATAAGCTTATTTATTCATAAATAGTAAAAGTCATAAAAAACCAACAAAAAATAAACATCTTTCTTAGGTAATACAATTTTGAATTTTAATTTCTTACTTATAAAAAATAAATATACTGAGTATGATTTTTGCTCTTCCACGGAAATTGGCGATTTTATTTTTTCCGATCAAATGCAATATCTTCGAACTTTCGCAGCAACCCTTTTTCGTTTTTTCGCTTATATCCCAGAAACTACGAACACTAGCGATAATTCCTTTCTGTATACAATTAAAGCCGATAAAATGAGCCTTAAGATTTATTCCATTAATTTTTCATTTTCCTGCTATATCGCATAGTCTCACGAGATATATTTTTTTCAAAATTACCAAATTTTTACCGCGTATATCTCGGAAATTATGCGATATTGTGTTCCTTCCGTATCCCCCCTTCTCCCCCCCTTTTTTTGAGCATTCATTGACTGGTCTAATGATAACCTAACCAGTAACTAACTATCGCTCATCCATCGGTTGCTAACTAGAATCATTAAGCAATGCTAATAACATTACATTAATTTTTCTGTTAATTATCATTTATGTTTCTCTTATTTATGTATATTAGTTATACATAATTATACATAAGTTATTCTCTTATTTATGTATTATTTATTATTTATGTAAATTTAATAATAATAAACATCAAACACCATATACAGGGCTTTCATTTAATACCGAAACCCACATTGAAAACCCTCAGGCACGCCTGTGAGTTGACCATGAAATCTATGGATTAACATTTCATAGGGACTTTTATATAGCCATTTACATGGTAACTTCTTAAATACGAACTTATAGAAATTTATTCACTAGTAAACCGAAATAGACTGATCACGTGGGTTTAGGGATTAAATGAAAGCCCCGTATACTTAGAAAGATTTTGGAACATTAATGTTCTAGAAAAGAGTTTTAGAAACATTCTAAATTGGTAATATACGGTTATACCGATCTAGACAAATAGTTTTTAGTTCCGCCCTGTATCATTAAACATATTTAGTGTAGACTGTAGACAATTTCCCAACCGACCGACCGACGACGCGACGATAGCCGCAGTTTCGAAATAGGTACATTTAAATGAATCAAATGAGCAAAGGTAAATATTTACTGGAATTATTTTCATGGTCAAAGATAATTTGTATTTGTGACCCAAATATTGAAAAAATACTCTTCTATATTTGTACCACTATCTCGCGATACATGCGCTTATCTAATCTTGGCGATATATATTATAGAGGGCCTACTAATTTTTTATCACCACTTGAAAAATTCCACAGCCTGAATTTTAAATAAATGTGATTTAATTTAAAAAGATAAAATAAGTCTTATATAATTATACTGTGTTTGGATGGGCAATAAAAACACCAGTATATGTATATATATTCCGTTTAGTTGTGGAATTTAAATTTATTTTAATAAACACATTTTTTTAATTATATTGAAAATGTTGAGTGTTGGGTTTGTTTTATACACAGAAATAAAGAAAAGAGAATAGTTGCGCGGTGAACGCGTTCCAAAAAAAACATTGCCTTCATTGAGCGCGGCGAACATTAACCTCGTATCGTACAATGCATAGCATGTGCAAGTGACGCGTATCGATTTCAGTTGATATTCCGCTGCACTTTAACGCTGTTTACGGGCTGTGGCCATGGCAACGAAGCGGCCAATACGTTAGTAAAGTACCATGTGTGCGAATGGGTGTCGCGGAAATCGAGAGTCGCATCTCATGGCTTTATACTGTATATAATTAGAGAGCCTTAATGGTAAATCATTGCGGTACTTTTTACCATGCCATGAATAGTTATTCTTCTTATATCCAACATGAGACACAAGAATATGGCCAAAAGAAATTTCCCTTCGAGGCGCTTTCTCTAAAGGAGCGTCCTCTGCACGCTCCTTTAAAGTCATAAAATGACGAATAGTTGCTATTGACATACTTTGTACCACTTGAGTGGTGGATCACTACCTTTTTACAAAATAAAGAATTATTTTATTTATTAAAATTCGTCCACAAGATTTTAAATAAATAATTTCTAATATTCTATTATTGGTAAAATATAATAATCATTTTTTATTTTATACATCTAGGAGTTTAAACCATCTAGGACGACTTTCATTGTGTGGTACAAACCTAGAGTTATTAGGCAGTCTTCGTATTGTCTCTGAAGTAATGTTTACAGAGAAATATTACCCTACGATTTCATTCGTAAAATCGATATTCGGAACGTCGCGTCGCCGTCGACCCCAGTATATTTTCCCTTTTATCCAATAGTAGAGTATCCCATTACCTTTCCCATTTGCTGCGATGGATTAGTTCACTCTAATACGAGATTTCTGTGGCATTAAAAGGACAGCAACCCTACAATTTTAAATCTGACCATTTCCTGGAACTTTTATAAATGTGCCAATATTTAAAATTTGACTTGCTTCGATTTCTAATGCATTTAATTAAGTATATTTGAATGACGAGATGAATACATACAAGTTTAAATACATTTATTTAATTAATTTTATTTATTAAATCATCCACAAATGTATAATCTTTGTATAATTCAAATTGTAAATAACTTACAATAATTAATATTAATCAATTATGGGTTAAATTTTAGCCTATAATACATGGGCTTTTGACACTCCATGAAGAATATTTTCACCTCAAATTCAAATTATGGTTAAAACTGTTAAACGTCAATCACAAGTTTACAGACATTTTAGGTCAACAATATTATATGTTGACCTGCACGAAAAACAGAACGGTTAGAATTTTTTACGTCAAATTTTAACGCCTTGTAGTGTTTTATAATATCTTAAACACACACAAAACAACATATTTGAAGTATTTTATAAACAACAATTGAACAAAGTTGTGTTTTTTAACAAGAAAAAAGTGTTTTTTAACAAAATCGCACAAAAATCAAAAAGATTTTATCACTTAAAAGTGCATAGTTAGCCATGCCCATGGCAAATAATGCTTTGTTTTTATTGTTTTGAGAAATCTGACAAGCCGAAACAAGTGTATGTATGTATATAGGTCGGAGTGTAGTGGTTCGTCTCCACTGCAGCACTTAAGTCCTCATTAGGTCCCTTGTACTTCCTCCTTTTTCTTTCTTTTCTTCAAACCATTCTATTTATTACGGGTGGCTTGGTGTCAAACTCTTACAATTTATATATGATAGCATGGTTCTGAGTTACTGAGATTTATCACTCTGCCCTCATTACCATTTATCCTCGCATTTATCGGAGACCACACGCCCGCACCAGATGTTCAATGTTCCCAAGTCTCAGGTGGACTGCCACAGCCCGTCCCCAAGCCTGCCTGGTCACCTATCTAGCCAGCCGGCGTTCGCCTTACTTAACTCGGAAGATCGAAATCTTACCGGCCAAATGTCGCGGCTAGGCGGTCCCCAAACAAGTGTAAAACATATTTTAAAGTTGTGCTACGTTTATATAATCTCAAAAATTATGACTGTTATGGCTGCTATTATTGCGTTGCACGGTGCGCCATATTTTTACGTTTCTTTTTAAACTGCAGCTCACACGACGACCTGGAACTGGTCCCAATGGGGTTCAATTATGGTGTGGACTGGAATTTTTAAACAGACTTCAGCATCCAAGGGGCTCCTTAACAAGTACATTGATGAACATTGATGCCAGGTACATTGTCTATTATGTTGATTTTTAATGGAAATAATTTCTGCTGACTCATGATAATGCCAGACCTCACATAGTGAGATTCACCTAATAGTATTTAAACAATGTAAATACTCCTGTTATGGAGTGATCAGCACTAAGTCCAGATGCAAACCCAATTGAACATGTTTGGGACATACTTGGATAAAGGATGCGAAGTCGTATTCCTTTAACGTTAAATAAGTTACCACAATCTCTTGTATAAGAATGGGAACTTATTCCTCAAGAGGATATTCGCCACTTGATTTTTGGACATGTCAAGGAGAATACATACATTCAATCAAGCTCGTGGGGGGGGGGGCAATGAAGTTATTAAAAATGCGCGTCCCCAGCTCTTTCTAGCAAGTTATTTCAGTTTCGATTAATTAACGTCATTTTACATTTTACCACAACACCAATTTGTGCTTTTTCGTCCTCGTTTTTTAAATTGTAAGTAAACAGCGTTTCTTCTCAAATAAAGGTTTAATTGTTGTTATTAAATTTAAAAAAAGTTGTTTGTTTAAAAAAATGACTACTACGTTTTTCGTCTCGGTGAGGGGTTTAGGCTCAATTCGCGGTAGGGCTTGATATTTTGATATTTTTATTAACACGCTTATATTAGCTTCACCTGTATGTATGTATGTATGTAACTGTATGTATGAATCTTTGAGCGAGATTTTTACCCACTTCAAAATGCCAGATTAAACTGACACTTTGCATACTTACCGATAACCACACAATAATTTGCACCGCAATATATAATTTACTGAAAGTGATACATTCATTAAATTTCTGACCACAATTCTTTTTCATAGCAGAAAATACTAACTAACTAATACTAAATAACTAATAATACTAAATAACTAATCAACATATTTTTTAGTGAAAAAAATTATAGTTTAAAAAACTAAGAAAACGCACTTTAAAGGGAAACCGAACTAAAAAGTAAAAAATAAAGTATATTTTAAAAAAACTAAAAAAAGCACTTTAAAGGGAAACTAAAAAGTTAAAAATAATGTTTAATTCAATATAATTAAATGATTTTTACTAAGTTTAAAATAAGAATTAAGTGATTGACAAAAAAATATTTTATTGTAAAAAAGCTTGGGGTGCTTGATATCAATTGTTAAAAACATGTCATTGATATCATCATAGAATATCATGCACCCCACGCTTTTTTACAATAAAATCCTTTTTTGTCAATCAATTTATTCTTAGCATTGATAACAAAACTACATCAAGCCGCACAAAAAAGAAAGAAAAAAATTACCAGTAACAAATAAAAAAATAATGTCACACAAATATCTGAAAGAAAAGTGTACCTGAAGAGGAAAGCTATATATTTTACTCAATAGAAAAGGTGCACAATTATTTGAATGTGCTATAAATAAAATATATACATATAATATGATCTTCAATTAGCAGTTACCTTTTAAGAAGCCAGCCTGACGAACAACTCTTTTAATTACTTACATATATCATATATAAGTTTATCTTTACCTACTCCACCCATTACCTGCTGAATTATTAACGTTACCGTAACCGTAACGTATAACCGCACAAATTCTCAGCGTCCTATTTGATAATTTACTACTGATTCATCTTTATAATGCACGCTGAAGTGGTAAGTGAACGTTACCGTAATTTTCCTAAAACTGCTTATGACAATAATAATATA
>CAXKVY010012158.1:0-14876 GCA_964058915.1 Tetropium fuscum
ATGTTATTTTGTGAATTGAGGAATATTATTTTATAAGCTTTGCAAATAAAAGATAACATCCTCCTCGCTCTTCGTTGGTTTAGATATTTGTAATAAATATTTTTATACGTGTATTTATCTTCAGTTTAATAGTAATATTGTATATATAAATACGTCACCTTGGTGAAGCCAATTGCAATGATATGTATTAATTTGTATTATATTAAATTTTATATTATATGTGGAGATATTTTAGATTATTAATTTTAATATGCTGATATTTATTGTTAGAAATTAGCTCAGACTATACTTACTTTGGTGAACTTATGTGTCTTGGAATATCTGTTTATGGGCGCCATTTAATTAATGAAATAAAGAATTTTTATTTATAATTTATTGAAATTTTTTTAAACTTTAATTTAGGAAGAATTGATAAAATTCAAAATTTATTAGCTTGGTGAATCACTGTATGTATACTAGAGCAATGAAACATCTGTCTCAAACAGAGTCTCAAGCACAAAACAGACTTGTTAAGTGCTGGCCTTGTTAATTAGTTTAAAATTATTGTTATGTATGATTGATAATATCTGTTGAAAAATCTTAGTAATTATATTGAATAAAATAGATTATATTGAATTTTAAATGTTAGTAATGTTTTTATTATGTGATTATATGAGTGTATTTACAATAACACTTGCAATGGAATTTTCTTAAAACTACCTGAGCTACCCTATATAAGTTAGGAACTATGAATTAACATGGGATATAAAAATCCTACGCGAACAAAGAACTATTGCACAAAATTTGCAACGAGAAAAGATATCAAAAAAGTATTTTGGTTATTACCTTTGTCCTAATATGTTACTCCTTAAAACCCTTTGAGGTTACTGACCCTCACAAACAAACAAACACTACACTAAACTTGTTGACCCTCTGGCAATGGCATGCAGCACCTCGTACCTCTTGTACAAAAACTCCTACACCCTCGTTCTGAATGGAACAGTTAACAATTACTTACAGCAATGGAATAGCAACTAATTCTCTTTAAAATCATATAAGAACTTCTCTAGAATACTGGTACTTTGTATAATCTTGATTATATTTTATTTTAGCCTTGATATCGAGCTTGATATTATGAATGTCCAGGCTACCTACCTAGGATTCACTTGATGCTGGTATTTTTAATCCCGTACACTTACACGATCAGAAATATTTAAATTTTTACTAGCAATAGTTTTTTTTTGCGTGGCTGGTTAACTTTTACACTTAATTTACACACTTGTCTTATTTTAAAAACTAAATTTACAATGGTTTTTAAAAGATACCAAATTACGTGGGTACCTTTTGTAGTACCATAGCGTCTTCTTCATGAATGTTGTTTGTAGGCAAGGAAGTCTGGTTTTTAAATACAATACTATGTTTCCTGGATATTACCCCTACTTTTAAGACAACATATTTCATTCTACCAATCACATGAGTTTATAATTTATGCTTTTAATAATTTGACAAGAGATATTTCTCAAACTTTAACACTGCACATATTTTCAATCGTTACACATGTTTATTTACTTTTGAACGACCTCCTGAACCACCTGTATGAGATACGTTCTTCTTCGTTCTTATATATATATATATATATATATATATATATATATATATATATATATATATATATATATATATATATATATATATATATATATATATATATAAATATATATATATATATATATATATATATATATATATATATATATATATATATATATATATATATATATATATATATATATATATATATATATATATATATAAATATATATATATATATATATATATATATATATATATATATATATATATATATATATATATATATATATATATATATATATATCTCAATTATCAGTGGATGAATGAAGAAATGGCCCTTTTGTGCCATATGGCAGGAATATAATTCGCATGACGTGAGAGGTCTCAATTTTAGCATTCGCTGTGAAATGGCGATGGGAGAATCGTGACCTAGACTAATAGACAACGCGTTTAGAAATATATTATAGTCGGGAATATCATACGGAAGTTATATAATGTACAATATGCGTGTTCAGTGGAAAAGGGTATAAAAGGTTCTGGGCTGTATTATTGAAAAAGGATAAGAAGTGCGTCACGATGCGATGACGCACATTTTTATTTAGCCGCATCGTTAGACAAAAATGCTAATTTACGCAATTTGTTCACAATTTTAAATTTGTTGCTATGACTGAAATGATCATATTTGATGCATATTTTTAATCAAGTCACAGCGAGGTCTAACATTTTTGACGTCACTCGTATTTACGTAAAACCAACAATTTTTGGCCAGCATTGCTGGCACGAGATCGGTAATATCATATCGATCATCATTATTATCGAGAATGATTAAAATACAAGTAATACGCAGGTAATGAAATGCATACTACCGCTGAAATTCAGAATATAATCTTAAGTTTTAACAATAACTGTATATCCACAGCTTATTAATGTACATAAATAACATTATTACATTACCTGGAAATATTATTTCATTGTCAATAATACTTATTAAGTAACCAATGGCTATTTAGGGTTAATAGCAGAGGCGGCTCGTGGTAGCTGCAAGAGGCGAAGCCACAACCTCCGTACATCGAAATCAAATCGTGGCAATTTTAGAGAATTAAAAAATATATGATCACCGATAAGCAGCTATAAAGGATATAGAAGAATACATGTTATATTTAAAAATTAGCTAAACATGGACTTGGGTAAGTTCCTTAGAAAGTTTTTTAAGCGGCAATTATTAAGTCCACGAGCCGCCACTGCATAAGGCCCAAGGAGGACCTGTTTGTTTCACAGAAACCATCTCATTGCGCATGTCCGCAGCCAAATGGACCCCTGTCGCGAGACACACGTGTTTGTTCGTGTTTCAATACCCTTCTATAAGGTTATTTGCACGCCGCAGACGTAATTGGCTAAAATTTGACATGGCGAACTTAAACCCAATTAAATTTGGTGGCTTTTATAATGACATAAGCGCCGTGAATTGGCATAGCTATCTATGACTTCCTACTGACTGGCGTGATGACATGATTTGTTTACTTTTCAATGGTTGCTAACTACCATAGTGAAGTCATTATGACGCGTCATTTATTTCATTATCAAATTTAATTGATAATCTCTCTGCATTATTTACTTCGATCTAATAAACTGAATTTGTGGTAGATTTACGATTTACGATCCTTACTATTTTGAGTGTTTACAATTACTATTTACGATTTTATGAAGGAAAGATGTCACATGAAGTTTTATTAACTTAATTTATATAATTTTATAGTTTCTGTTCCATTTGTTCACGCAATATATATGCAAAGTGCAATTGTTGTGTAGTTCACTTTTGTTTACAAGTACTTATCTTTTAATGTTCCTAATAAAGTAAAAGTAAGATCTTCAAAAATGAAAGTACATTGAGTCATCCTTTTTTATTAGAATTGTCATAGTTTACATGTTTCACATCTGGTAACCCGACCTTTATTTTACTTAAATGTCAATGATAACGTTCGGGTAGGTTTCTTTGACACCCATAAATTAAAAAAAAATGTTTTTAACAACTTATTTCAATAAAACAAAGGTCAAATTGTAAAAATAAGCTTATTTATTCATAAATAGTAAAAGTCATAAAAAACCAACAAAAAATAAACATCTTTCTTAGGTAATACAATTTTGAATTTTAATTTCTTACTTATAAAAAATAAATATACTGAGTATGATTTTTGCTCTTCCACGGAAATTGGCGATTTTATTTTTTCCGATCAAATGCAATATCTTCGAACTTTCGCAGCAACCCTTTTTCGTTTTTTCGCTTATATCCCAGAAACTACGAACACTAGCGATAATTCCTTTCTGTATACAATTAAAGCCGATAAAATGAGCCTTAAGATTTATTCCATTAATTTTTCATTTTCCTGCTATATCGCATAGTCTCACGAGATATATTTTTTTCAAAATTACCAAATTTTTACCGCGTATATCTCGGAAATTATGCGATATTGTGTTCCTTCCGTATCCCCCCTTCTCCCCCCCTTTTTTTGAGCATTCATTGACTGGTCTAATGATAACCTAACCAGTAACTAACTATCGCTCATCCATCGGTTGCTAACTAGAATCATTAAGCAATGCTAATAACATTACATTAATTTTTCTGTTAATTATCATTTATGTTTCTCTTATTTATGTATATTAGTTATACATAATTATACATAAGTTATTCTCTTATTTATGTATTATTTATTATTTATGTAAATTTAATAATAATAAACATCAAACACCATATACAGGGCTTTCATTTAATACCGAAACCCACATTGAAAACCCTCAGGCACGCCTGTGAGTTGACCATGAAATCTATGGATTAACATTTCATAGGGACTTTTATATAGCCATTTACATGGTAACTTCTTAAATACGAACTTATAGAAATTTATTCACTAGTAAACCGAAATAGACTGATCACGTGGGTTTAGGGATTAAATGAAAGCCCCGTATACTTAGAAAGATTTTGGAACATTAATGTTCTAGAAAAGAGTTTTAGAAACATTCTAAATTGGTAATATACGGTTATACCGATCTAGACAAATAGTTTTTAGTTCCGCCCTGTATCATTAAACATATTTAGTGTAGACTGTAGACAATTTCCCAACCGACCGACCGACGACGCGACGATAGCCGCAGTTTCGAAATAGGTACATTTAAATGAATCAAATGAGCAAAGGTAAATATTTACTGGAATTATTTTCATGGTCAAAGATAATTTGTATTTGTGACCCAAATATTGAAAAAATACTCTTCTATATTTGTACCACTATCTCGCGATACATGCGCTTATCTAATCTTGGCGATATATATTATAGAGGGCCTACTAATTTTTTATCACCACTTGAAAAATTCCACAGCCTGAATTTTAAATAAATGTGATTTAATTTAAAAAGATAAAATAAGTCTTATATAATTATACTGTGTTTGGATGGGCAATAAAAACACCAGTATATGTATATATATTCCGTTTAGTTGTGGAATTTAAATTTATTTTAATAAACACATTTTTTTAATTATATTGAAAATGTTGAGTGTTGGGTTTGTTTTATACACAGAAATAAAGAAAAGAGAATAGTTGCGCGGTGAACGCGTTCCAAAAAAAACATTGCCTTCATTGAGCGCGGCGAACATTAACCTCGTATCGTACAATGCATAGCATGTGCAAGTGACGCGTATCGATTTCAGTTGATATTCCGCTGCACTTTAACGCTGTTTACGGGCTGTGGCCATGGCAACGAAGCGGCCAATACGTTAGTAAAGTACCATGTGTGCGAATGGGTGTCGCGGAAATCGAGAGTCGCATCTCATGGCTTTATACTGTATATAATTAGAGAGCCTTAATGGTAAATCATTGCGGTACTTTTTACCATGCCATGAATAGTTATTCTTCTTATATCCAACATGAGACACAAGAATATGGCCAAAAGAAATTTCCCTTCGAGGCGCTTTCTCTAAAGGAGCGTCCTCTGCACGCTCCTTTAAAGTCATAAAATGACGAATAGTTGCTATTGACATACTTTGTACCACTTGAGTGGTGGATCACTACCTTTTTACAAAATAAAGAATTATTTTATTTATTAAAATTCGTCCACAAGATTTTAAATAAATAATTTCTAATATTCTATTATTGGTAAAATATAATAATCATTTTTTATTTTATACATCTAGGAGTTTAAACCATCTAGGACGACTTTCATTGTGTGGTACAAACCTAGAGTTATTAGGCAGTCTTCGTATTGTCTCTGAAGTAATGTTTACAGAGAAATATTACCCTACGATTTCATTCGTAAAATCGATATTCGGAACGTCGCGTCGCCGTCGACCCCAGTATATTTTCCCTTTTATCCAATAGTAGAGTATCCCATTACCTTTCCCATTTGCTGCGATGGATTAGTTCACTCTAATACGAGATTTCTGTGGCATTAAAAGGACAGCAACCCTACAATTTTAAATCTGACCATTTCCTGGAACTTTTATAAATGTGCCAATATTTAAAATTTGACTTGCTTCGATTTCTAATGCATTTAATTAAGTATATTTGAATGACGAGATGAATACATACAAGTTTAAATACATTTATTTAATTAATTTTATTTATTAAATCATCCACAAATGTATAATCTTTGTATAATTCAAATTGTAAATAACTTACAATAATTAATATTAATCAATTATGGGTTAAATTTTAGCCTATAATACATGGGCTTTTGACACTCCATGAAGAATATTTTCACCTCAAATTCAAATTATGGTTAAAACTGTTAAACGTCAATCACAAGTTTACAGACATTTTAGGTCAACAATATTATATGTTGACCTGCACGAAAAACAGAACGGTTAGAATTTTTTACGTCAAATTTTAACGCCTTGTAGTGTTTTATAATATCTTAAACACACACAAAACAACATATTTGAAGTATTTTATAAACAACAATTGAACAAAGTTGTGTTTTTTAACAAGAAAAAAGTGTTTTTTAACAAAATCGCACAAAAATCAAAAAGATTTTATCACTTAAAAGTGCATAGTTAGCCATGCCCATGGCAAATAATGCTTTGTTTTTATTGTTTTGAGAAATCTGACAAGCCGAAACAAGTGTATGTATGTATATAGGTCGGAGTGTAGTGGTTCGTCTCCACTGCAGCACTTAAGTCCTCATTAGGTCCCTTGTACTTCCTCCTTTTTCTTTCTTTTCTTCAAACCATTCTATTTATTACGGGTGGCTTGGTGTCAAACTCTTACAATTTATATATGATAGCATGGTTCTGAGTTACTGAGATTTATCACTCTGCCCTCATTACCATTTATCCTCGCATTTATCGGAGACCACACGCCCGCACCAGATGTTCAATGTTCCCAAGTCTCAGGTGGACTGCCACAGCCCGTCCCCAAGCCTGCCTGGTCACCTATCTAGCCAGCCGGCGTTCGCCTTACTTAACTCGGAAGATCGAAATCTTACCGGCCAAATGTCGCGGCTAGGCGGTCCCCAAACAAGTGTAAAACATATTTTAAAGTTGTGCTACGTTTATATAATCTCAAAAATTATGACTGTTATGGCTGCTATTATTGCGTTGCACGGTGCGCCATATTTTTACGTTTCTTTTTAAACTGCAGCTCACACGACGACCTGGAACTGGTCCCAATGGGGTTCAATTATGGTGTGGACTGGAATTTTTAAACAGACTTCAGCATCCAAGGGGCTCCTTAACAAGTACATTGATGAACATTGATGCCAGGTACATTGTCTATTATGTTGATTTTTAATGGAAATAATTTCTGCTGACTCATGATAATGCCAGACCTCACATAGTGAGATTCACCTAATAGTATTTAAACAATGTAAATACTCCTGTTATGGAGTGATCAGCACTAAGTCCAGATGCAAACCCAATTGAACATGTTTGGGACATACTTGGATAAAGGATGCGAAGTCGTATTCCTTTAACGTTAAATAAGTTACCACAATCTCTTGTATAAGAATGGGAACTTATTCCTCAAGAGGATATTCGCCACTTGATTTTTGGACATGTCAAGGAGAATACATACATTCAATCAAGCTCGTGGGGGGGGGGGCAATGAAGTTATTAAAAATGCGCGTCCCCAGCTCTTTCTAGCAAGTTATTTCAGTTTCGATTAATTAACGTCATTTTACATTTTACCACAACACCAATTTGTGCTTTTTCGTCCTCGTTTTTTAAATTGTAAGTAAACAGCGTTTCTTCTCAAATAAAGGTTTAATTGTTGTTATTAAATTTAAAAAAAGTTGTTTGTTTAAAAAAATGACTACTACGTTTTTCGTCTCGGTGAGGGGTTTAGGCTCAATTCGCGGTAGGGCTTGATATTTTGATATTTTTATTAACACGCTTATATTAGCTTCACCTGTATGTATGTATGTATGTAACTGTATGTATGAATCTTTGAGCGAGATTTTTACCCACTTCAAAATGCCAGATTAAACTGACACTTTGCATACTTACCGATAACCACACAATAATTTGCACCGCAATATATAATTTACTGAAAGTGATACATTCATTAAATTTCTGACCACAATTCTTTTTCATAGCAGAAAATACTAACTAACTAATACTAAATAACTAATAATACTAAATAACTAATCAACATATTTTTTAGTGAAAAAAATTATAGTTTAAAAAACTAAGAAAACGCACTTTAAAGGGAAACCGAACTAAAAAGTAAAAAATAAAGTATATTTTAAAAAAACTAAAAAAAGCACTTTAAAGGGAAACTAAAAAGTTAAAAATAATGTTTAATTCAATATAATTAAATGATTTTTACTAAGTTTAAAATAAGAATTAAGTGATTGACAAAAAAATATTTTATTGTAAAAAAGCTTGGGGTGCTTGATATCAATTGTTAAAAACATGTCATTGATATCATCATAGAATATCATGCACCCCACGCTTTTTTACAATAAAATCCTTTTTTGTCAATCAATTTATTCTTAGCATTGATAACAAAACTACATCAAGCCGCACAAAAAAGAAAGAAAAAAATTACCAGTAACAAATAAAAAAATAATGTCACACAAATATCTGAAAGAAAAGTGTACCTGAAGAGGAAAGCTATATATTTTACTCAATAGAAAAGGTGCACAATTATTTGAATGTGCTATAAATAAAATATATACATATAATATGATCTTCAATTAGCAGTTACCTTTTAAGAAGCCAGCCTGACGAACAACTCTTTTAATTACTTACATATATCATATATAAGTTTATCTTTACCTACTCCACCCATTACCTGCTGAATTATTAACGTTACCGTAACCGTAACGTATAACCGCACAAATTCTCAGCGTCCTATTTGATAATTTACTACTGATTCATCTTTATAATGCACGCTGAAGTGGTAAGTGAACGTTACCGTAATTTTCCTAAAACTGCTTATGACAATAATAATATATACGAGTATATGACCATGATGGGCCACCTCGGATGCACATGATATACACAGAAATATCCAAATATCAGCTGACTAGTGACTACTACAAAATCATATACATATTCATATTTACATAGGTAGATACATACATACATACATTAGTTTTGATTAATCATAGATTTAGAGATCTGAGAGATTTGATGTTGAATGCGAATGTACTAAGACTTTTGCAATGGGGTAACAGCACAATCTAAGAGTTATTAGTACCTAGTTAAAATTCAAGTTCAGTTCAGATAACGACGGCAGTGTTTTGAATACCTAATTTTTGTATCGAGTCACATATAGATACCTACCATGTAACACTTCTAACAATCGCGGATGCTATTTAATGATTTGAATAAAGGTACAGCTTTTGTTAGCGAAATTTTTAAAATAATTGATTTATATTACCTATTAATATTTATTATATATTACCTATTTCCTATTCCGGAATGTTTATTATACATTTACTCACAGTTACCTTATAGTACCTAGGTACTTATATAAAATATCCTATTATCATAATATATTATGTTTTCCCCGATGTATTCACAATTTACATAATTTAAATGAACAATTATCTCAGAACGCCAGAAAACAGAACGTCGAAAACTGGCGTCAGCAATATCCTCATTTTCAAATTATGTAAATACTGAGTAATATTGTCTATAGTTGAAACACGGAGATCAAGCAAAATGAACTTGAAAAATTGGAATGTAATGGCTGCAGCAGCTATTTTAAATGAAATTCAGCCTGTATGAATTATTTTTAGCGCGTGAAGTAGGTAGGTACGTTTTTATTGTATTGCTGCTTGAATATTTCCCAGGCTTGGGATCGGTTGCATGTTTCGGGTTGAATCCAAGCTTTACGTTGTATTTCGAGTTGTATTTATTTTTCTCGGTTCATACGACGTATTAACATTATACTACGCATTCCAGTTCAAGCTGGAAATCAACATTTACCATCGTCCGCTGCAGCGCGCGCAAAATGTGACGTAGGCTATATTGCTATTGGTCTCCAAAGCGTCGTGACGTCACCAACATAACGATTACCAAGCCAGACCTGCACTCCCCTGCCGCAGCTAGTGAAGGGGCCCATGCATAACTCCAGATTCAGTTAGTTTAAGCGCTTTGCTCGAGTAGTGTCTGTGTTGTGTCGTTTACCGCTAGTCGTGTAGTATGGCGTAGTGGTCCGCGCGAATCCAGTGTTGACAGTTTAATAATATTTTACAGTGAAAAGGATTGTTATTGATGGTTAAGATGTCCGTCATGCAGATACAGCAGGCCAAAAGGCAGCAATGCTACTTGTGCGATCTCCCGAGAATGCCCTGGGCAATGGTCCACGACTTTTCGGAGGCCGTTTGTAGAGGATGCGTTAATTATGAGGGGGCAGATAGGATAGAGATAGTGCTGGATACGGCTCGTCAGATGAAGCGAGCCCACGGCTTTCAGGAGCAGCGTTCTGGCCACACCACGAAAAGTCACAGAACTACCGCCAGCCATGAGCATCAAAATGGAGAAGTTGCCGCTTCCTCGAGCCGGCAGCAAGCTGCTGCCCATCTTTCTAACACGTATGGCTTACACCACACCCGGACGAATATGCTGGCTGAATACCAAGCAGCTCAACCACCTCCGCCACCCAGAGGCAATTCATCAATGTCCAGAGCGCAATTAGAAACGAATCCGGAACTCGAATCGTTAGTAGCCCGTACAACTGTACGTTTGCCCAACGCCGCTCATTTAGCTGCTTCCGCCCATCACCCAATGCAGACTCACCATCATTCGACCAACGGTCGACCTAGTGCCATGCCCCAGCAAGGTTTGAAACGCGGCCTCTCCGCTACTGATGATGATGACCACCACGGTCACCATCATACAAACGGAGACGTGAGTGGAGCCAAGAGAATGATGTCTGTCGAGGAGCTTAGTAACTCGGTCAGACCTCCTCTTACCAGAGGAGAATCTCTGCCAGCGGTCTCTTTAGCACAGCCTTTCGTTATATCCTCGGAAAGAACATTCAAACAGGAGAAGCACCCAATACGGACGTCCTCTTTTGATGCAGGAACTGCTTTTAAACCCAATGGTATGACATTAATCCAATTTATTCTAGTCTCAAATTGGCCCTTAATAATAATTTATCTTTACATTAAGTCTACTCTTCAAAATCACAACGGCATAGGTATATAAAATACGTCTAATTAGTCGTATACAATAATTCTCATTCCTTTTGAGGACATTCAAGATTTCATAAAAAATCATCTTCGACATTATTCTCTGATATTAATTTATTATTACTCAGGTTTTTACTATTCACAAACGTTGTTGGAATGCTGAGTTACATTAATCTCAAAACCAGTAAGTAATTCGAAGGTAATTCGAATAACCCCAAAATATAGCAGCTCAGTTTTCAAGGTTAAAATTAGTTGCAGTAAATCAGCTGGAATCTTAAATCCAGCTAACCTATTGGAGGCAAGAGAACTAGCCTAATGTAATTATGAATTCACTCACTCGTTTATTTGAACACACCTTTAATTTGAATGTAATTTTGAACGAATCAGACTTATTTTTGTTGGAAAGTCAAACATGATCATAAAAAACTGCTTTGGGTGTCTTTTTGAATTAACTAACTGTTTTGAACGTGTGAACCCTAATTCTTGATTAACTTCTGTCGTGATAACCATCTCGGCGGGTATGTGAAATTGGATAACATGAATGGAATAGGTATATGTCGCAACTTAGGAAGGAGACCATACAAATCGACCTTGAACCTAACTAACTGGCTCTTCTACTTCTCGAAGGCATGTATCCTTGTCCTTTCTAGCCACTTCTAATTTTTACACACGTGTTCCTCTTTTTATTTTTCATTTACAACGGTATGTGGTTTCGTCGTGTCGCCTACATAAATAATCGAAACATGTATACCTACTAGCGGATGTTCGGATGAAACACACATAAAAATATTTATAAATATGGCTTGCTGAAATCGAAACAATACACACGATGGCGGTGGCCGCGTCATCGTTACGTGACTGGAATAGAGTGACGTCACAAGGTCTGGTTTAAATAGATAGGGTCCGATAATGGAGACTAGCATTGCAAAATTCCGTTGTATTTTATATAAATTCAGACAATTAGCAAGCCGGTAATCATAGTGGATTGCCCTTCGAAATGAATTGCTGCAATTCCACTTCGTTCAGTTGACCGGTTGAAGCTATTTACGAACTTTCGCCTACTGTCAGAGGTTATTTCTATTAGTGCCACTGACGAAACATATATTCGCGTTTGAGTTATTGTAGGTGGAAATAAAAATATAAATAACTTGGTGTTGGCACGGTTCTAGGGATTTTGTCGACCAGGGCTAAGCTACGAATATTATTCTTAAATGAACTTGGGCGTGTACTGTCTTACACTATTTTTTCATATAATTTACCTATAATCATATTGTCCTCGATCATGTCCCTAACTAATTTTATTGGGTTTTATATTTATATTTTTTATAAGTTTTACCGTGTTTATGTCCAATACCATCATTACTCATGTATTCTAAAAAAAAGACATCTATTGGCTGCCAATTAATTGGTGCTCGAAATACCTAATTATTTATTTTCCAACGTCAGCAGCATTTTTTCGCGATATTTTTCTGCTGTGAAATTATTTTAATAAAAAGAACAAAACATAGATGACGACAGTGAACATGAGATGTCTTGTACACGTCTACCGTAGCTGCGAAAATCACATACATACATTTACTGCCTGGAATTTTTTTTATTATTTCTAGTCCTGGATAAAGTATAGTATTCTACTTGCATGTTGCATGGAATGGCTATTATTCACTGGGATAATTTGCATTATACTGGTGAATATAAGCCATTAATAAGATGCTTCTTATATTTAAAATACTTCACACATAGGTACCTATATTACAATATATATTGATGTCTTCTGACCCAGTTACAAGTACTTATTTAAATGGGTAGGAGTAATCGAGTCCCACGTAGGGCGCCAATTTTACGGGACGGATAAATATATCAATACAGAACAGAGAATGTTATATATCCTACCAGAGCGTAGGTATAATTGCACTTGTATTTTGGTAGGTATACATACCTACTAAAATAGGTAATAATAATCAGTTAACAAATATCAATTCAAAATCAAAATTTATGTTCTAGTCAGGTAGTTAAAACAGTAGTTAAACCTTTTTTAATCGCTTTGGTGGTTGAATATGATCCAATTAACCACATACTTTTGTCCATCCTAAGCGCGTGATTCAATTGTTATTAAGGTTGGGATTTTGTAGATTGAGAATAAATGCATCTATTTGCATTTATTTTGGTTAGCTATAAATAATTAAAAAGTTACATAAGATCTGATAATCAAATTAGTTTCATAATGTTCCAATGTTCCATTGATTGTGTATGTTATTTAACTAAATTTTTATATTTACAATTTATTGACGTAAAAATGACGGATATGTGTCCTGTGCGAGGTCCTGTGTATGAATAGACACTAGAGGAGAATGAGAGAGCACTGAGACTGTGAGAGCAAGAGGAATCAGAACCTTGTTGGGGTGCAGTAAGAAGAGACGCGATGGAAAGGATGGTCTTTAGACATGTGATGCCATAAAACTTCATGTCTCGTGTCATAAATCTTACACCAGGGAGAAAAGTGTAGCTTCTGCAGAGAAATATAGTGGAAGCGGAGTTGCATGTCGAGTCCGATCAGGTCAATCAGCGTTCAATGTTAAAACAACATTTTTTTTGTAACATGGATGCCTGATGGATCGCTGCTCTGAGGATGGCGGCTTCAAAGTTTGGTCGTGACACCATTCGTACCTCCAAGGCACCAGCTCCACAGTCTCTTCTCTCCGCAATTTTCTGCAAATTTAACAAGGGGTGTGTAGGTGTCGGAAGGCTGGGATTGGTCATTGCTTTGTGCCAACTGCAAGGAGAACTCCTGCACTCACTCCGTCCAACTAGATACAATTGACGAACCAGATGACGCAGGCCTGGACTGCATATATGAGGCGATGAAAATTACAGACTTTCAGGAGCCGAGTGATGGGGCGAGAGCCTCCGTATCGGAAATGACAGACTGAGGAGCCGAGTGGCCGAACAACCTATTTTTCCCATTTTCATCTTCATACCTATAATTAAAATCTTCAAACTATAATTTTTGATATTATGAAATATAATCATCGCTAATTGATGCGTCCGGTCTCATTCAATACAGAATTTAATGCCCTACAACTTTTAATAGAACAACTTTTAATAGTTTTCGATATTGTCCTTTACGAGATACTCGTGTAACCGTAAAACCTCTTGTGGCTCCATTTTTACCCCCATCACTTTAGCACAACTCCGCCGAGGGGGAATCCCTAGGTTTGTCATATTAGGCAACAAATGAAGCCATTAAAACAATAAAACCTTTTCTAGGAATTAATTATTTCCTATTTGAATTTTAAGCCTTCTGGTCTACACGTAGGGCGCCATATTTTGGGACGAATAAACGGAAATACGTGGATAATAACTAAACAGGATAGGGAAATTACTATTTTTAGTATACCGACTAAAACAGAGTAGCTCACAAATAAAATAATATAATTAAATTCGTTGTGTTTCACGTTCATGATTTTTTTTTACCTAGGGTGTCTGGTGAGAAAATATTATTCAAACCGAAACTTAATTCTTATATTACTAAACTCGTTACTAAATACATTCCAGAATCAGTTATAGTAAACTGTACATTTAAAAATGCATGTGACCTAGTGACTGGTATTTATTTAAATTGGAGGATTTTATGTATGCCCATGTTAGATCAAGTATTTGAAAAATCCCAATTGATTT